>JACXVL010000824.1:0-16987 GCA_014898675.1 Athelia sp. TMB | reverse complement strand
AATATCTATACCCGAGCACCGCCAGGCGCTATCCTGTGCTGCGTGACAGGGTCGATCCGCCACAGGCTCTTTGTACTTAGTGAGTGCTTCACACCTGCCCAGCCGATCATTTCGTATCGGCTATTGATAGCACCCTTGACACCATTCTGCAGGACGCTACAGTACCGTCGGCCACTGTTTTTCGAGTTCCGGAGCGTCATAGGTAGTACGTTGCCAACATCATCGCCACTTTAACAGGCGATATTTAGTGGCCTTACTACTGCGCACTAGCCTCCCACACGGATTAGCCTGTTCGTCCCTCGGGAACTGCCAGGTCTGTTTATATTCCTGCCAAATATCACAGGCGGGTGTGACAGCTTTGCTGCACAGGATCCCTTACCGGACCCCGATGGACCATTACCCGCCGTTTTTCTTTCACACGAACACATCTTCTCGTCCACCCATCGTGGATCAAGAACATGGAAGTCTAGGATACCGCTCCGAAAATTACTCGTACTCGGAGCCTTCGCCGCAGGCATCGCAATCGAAGCCAAATTTAGGCATTTATTGCCCTCCTGAAGCGCCACCATATTTTTCAGAGGCCCCTGCCTCACCATACTCTTCGGCGTCCAGCGGCTCGTTCTCGAATAGCAGCCTCCCCGCCGAGTCTCCTCTAGATATGAATGCTCCGCATTTTATTCCAGGCAGTTCACCGCATGGCCACTCTCCCTTGCGACAGACTGACACGCTGGACTGGAGGCACGCTGAATCTCCGACAATTGACGCCAATCCGTATCACGATCCTCATACAGGAATCCACGCAGCTGCTCAGCCGCATGCTATGCCAAATTATGCGGGCACCCTATCTGTCCCACACCCTATGCCTGGTCATTGGCCACCAGTCGCCCAGGCCGTCCAATCTCCTCAATACGTACAACGACGCTCTCAGGGAGAAAGATACCGCTCATTCACCGAAGTTGGGCACATTGCCTTGTCTTCGGACGCTGCTTCGGGGTCTGGTGTTGACGCAACGAGCCCTGGCTCGTATCCTGGCCCGCAAGAAATCAGAAGAGAAGTCAGAGTAGGCCAAGATCAAATAACTGGATATACTCACCATGCAGCGCATGTTCGGGAAGGTTACCACAGCCCGTCTGATCATGGATCAAGGTATTATTCCACAGATCCACGATATTATGAGTCATCGCGCGACATTCGTACAATGCAGGTGAATAATGAGACAGATCCGTCTGCCATCGATCCCACCGCATTCTCCCCTCGCGCGACGCATCAGCGGTCTTCGTCGGACAGCAATGCCTACGACCGATATGGACGTGGCCGATTGATGGGAGGCGGACCAGGAGCTGGGATGTCTCACTTGCACATAGATTCGGGTTATCCGCCGTCTAGTCCCGTCCACCAGCAACCTTCGGCTTCCAACCCATTGCCCACACACCGCCCCCGTCCGCTCTATGCATTCAACGGCTCGCGTGGCGTTGGCTCGTCATATCCTGGTCCTGTTTCTGATTATCATCCATCTGCCGATAATCGTGGCCATGAACTACCGCGAAGCGGGTCGATTGTCACAGGAATGAGTGGCGTTCCGTTTCCTAGACAAGGAGAAGCAGATGGCTCGAGGTCTGGAGTGGTTATGAAAGAAGAGGTTATGGATGATGATTCATACGCTGCGGCGCATCTCAGGACCAATCCGAGCGTGGACCGCGGAGATTACGGAGATGAAGATGTCGGCGAGGATGAGGAGTCCGCTATGGATGATAATATGCGTGTCTGGAATGACACGCAGGACGAAGGCGCTGGCGCATTCGATCCTCACAGCCATCACTCTCATGCGTCGAGCAGCTTCCATCCGCCATTGCACATCTCGGGAAGAAATGCGCCTCACTTATCGTTTTCGAGCGATGGCTCTTTCTCCGATGACCGCAATGCGTCGCTGTCGGGATCCCCCACCGGTTCCACATCGTCCCCGACGAATTCGAGGCCGCGGCGGCATGCAACCAGTGTCCCAGGCCCGGCTCCCATTCCTGGGCTCACGAAGAAATCTCGAGGGCGGAGAGTACCCACACTGGAATCGTCTGGGTCTGGTCCAGAGACATACGACGGAGGAGGGGGAAGAAATCCACGAGCATACAGTTGTGACGCTGACGGTTGCGGGAAAATCTTCGCCAGGGGCGAACATTTGAAACGCCACGTTCGGAGCATCCACACGTATGAGAAGCGTGAGTGCCGAGTGCCATCCCATGGATGTCCGGTCCGTGACTGACGAAGCCTAATTTCGGCGTATAGCGCATAGGTGCCCGTTCCCCGGCTGTGGCAAGGACTTTAGCCGCCACGACAATCTCAGGCAGCACCTGCGGGTGCACAAGGGATTCGAGCCGGCCAAGAACGTCGTTCAGAACGAACCTGAGGCGCCCCGATAATTCCTTCTCACATTCATTATTCCGCCGTATTGCTTATAAATCCCCTACATCGTAACCGAAACGCTCCTGTGGGTCCGCATATGTTACCCACCGTCACCCTATGAAAGTCAATGGCTTAACCTCAGGGCCATTTACGAAGATATATTTACTCTCGGAGCGCTCACGAACCACGCCACTTCCTTCTGTTTACAGCAGTTCTATTTCTTGCCACCAGCTCAATCCCAGTCAATCGTGCAAACCTTCAACTTCTCATATAATCGCCGCTTACTGACCATCCCTCCTTATAGGAAAAATACGAGCTTCACGTTCGCACCATATTCTCGTATTATCTTTTCTTCATCGCAGCGCTATCACGCTCACACATGGCACTGTAAATTTTCCATTGGACCATATTGCCACACCACCACTCCTCAACCTTCAATCATTCCATTGCATGTTTCCATTGCCGCCTATACCCAGCATCTTTCACGGACTGCCATCATTCTGTACAATTCATTAACATGCTGCTACCTTATCGGCTATCTTGCTCTTCGTCAAGGACTTCTGTATTTCTAATTATCTTAAAACTGTCCATATACTCCTTGTTATAAGTATGTTATCTCGTTGATTAAACTAGCGGGTAGTTTATATTTGCTTTGGGCGCTGGGTTTTTGCATTTTGTGTATTATTTCATAGCAATGTAAGGTATGTAGGATGTACAACAGCTTGAAAATAGGAAACGGGTGCAAAGATGGACAAATATTCGCAACAAAGCAAGAGATCGACGAAGAGCCTCTGAGAGGATAGACGGACGGTGGGTCCACCTATGCATCGTCAGTCATGATAGCAAAGAACTCCTGCTCGTTTATCTCGCCATCCTGATCCAGATCGAACTCGTCAATCATGGCTTGGCTGCGTTCGTTCAATAAGCTGCGTCCCAAAAAATCTCCCCGAGGAAAAACACTCACAGCTCATCGTCCTCCAACCTGTCTCCGATCTCTTTCGCTACCCTGCGCAGATTCCGCAGGCTGATTTTGCCCGTGTTGTCGTCATCAAACAGCTGGAACGCGCGGCGTATCTCGTCCATGGGGTCCCGCGCCAGTATCCGCTCGCTCACTGCCCAAAACGCCGCATCAGCACCAGCCAACCCGCAGACGCAGACGCAGACGCCCAGGCAAGCGCGCACTCACTGATTTTCGCAAAGTCCTCAAAGTCCATCAGGCCGTGCCCGGACTTGTCGTGGTCGCGCAGGATCTTGAGCACCTCCGCCTTTTTCATGTCGAACCCCAGCGCGCGCATGGCGACCTTGAGCTCGTGGTAGTCGACGCAGCCGTCCTTGTCCGTGTCGAACAGCTCGAACGCCTCCTTGATCTCCTGCTTCTGCTCGTCCGTGAGCTCGGGGCGCGCGTGCGTGCGGCGCTTGGCCTTTTGCGCGGCGGAGGAGGTGTACATGGCGCGGCGGTTTGGGGTGGGTAGGGGTGGGTGAGACGCGACTCGGCTTTGGCCGTGACAAGTTGTCACTGGGACGCGTCGTTGACCAATGGCCCAAAACGGACACGGGTGGCGCGTGTCAAAAGTTCTCAACCTCCATTGCCTCGAGGCCTCGGCCATCCGGCCAGAAGCAGAAACGGGATTCATTCTCAACCTCTACTGCCTCGAGGCCTCGACCATCCGGCCAGAAGTAAAAACGGGATTCATTCTCGGCCTGGACTCGAGGACCAGGCGCACTGGGAGCCGCAACTCTGGACAATGGGCGGATAAACTCAGCGGGGACACATTGCTCCATTGTTTGGGCGGTACACACAACAATTGGTAAGTAGAATGCAGTTGTAGTATGTCAGGTAGATGATGAGAAGGTGAATGATGATGATATTGATATGTAAATGAATGTGGAGTTGTAATGCAGCAAAAAGCCCAATCTGATCTATCCTACACGCTTCCGATATTTTAGCGGGCAGGGGACTCGACGTCGACGCCGGGGAAACAGAACGAATACAATAATGATACAGCAGTGTGGCGAGGACGGGAAGAGGAAGTGAAAGAGTGTTCTGAATCAATATGCAATGCCTGTGGGCGATATCGGCGAGTCTGGTAACCGCGGAGACGTGGACAGCAGCCATCGCTCCGAGACTGGGCGATCGTAGATTGTTCGCTCCTCGTATGACACGTCTGTTGAGTAGCTCATTTGGATGGTCAAGCTTGGTTTGCGCAGAGGTGCATATGTCTGTGGAAAAGAGTGATTTTAGTTGGCGCTCGGGGTTCAGTAAGGAAGCATGACGCACCCGTCTTGGACTGGCGAGCGATCGCGCTGGTGTTGTGAATGGCGTGCTGTAAGTGCTGGGGCTTCCGAAGGAGCTGATGGACATGTTCGACTTGTTGAGGTGCGACTTCTCAATTAGCGCAGTCTCTGGCCGCTTGTCACTGCGTGCGTTGAGCGCTGCCAGGAACGTGTTGGAAAACACTGCCACCAATACAGTTAGTTGAGGATCTTGCGCGAGGAGACCGTACACTCACGTTTAGCCAAGAATGTGAAGATTGCTATCCAGACGTAATTGTCCTGCATCGTCAAGAACTGTACAATAGATCAGAATTGCTGGAAGGGGCTACAACTAATTAAACTCACGCAGACAAGCATCGATACAGCCGTAACGCTGGTCAATAGTCCGGTTTCTTAAAGAAAAGTCAGTTCACCGAGCGCTCACCAGATCAGGAACAAGGCTCACCGATAGTCCAGATCATCAGCTGGTTCATCGTCTTTGCAAATACGCCACCAGCGCGGCTGTGCTTGCGGAAATAGTAGCACAGCGAGGCGGCAATGAGGATGTCCACCGCAGCGCCCACAGCAAGGATGAAGATGAGCAGCCAGCGGTAGGTCTCCTCAAACGCGCGCACTTCCCCGCCTTGCAGCGCTTCGATGGCAACGGAGATGGTGGAGGCGCAGCGGAGCGCGGAGAGGAACCAGCAGGCGACGGGGATGTAGAAGCTGCCTGAGAACTTGAGCACTCTATATGCGAACCACGCCTGTACGACCGGCCCAATGAACGCGCTGCACATGATGCCCACGCCCAAGCTCGCGGGCGCTGTGATCACGCCGACGGGATTCGAGTAGTTGAGGATCGTCATGAAGTACAGATAGTTGGAGTTGGCGATTGTGTGGCCGAGTTCGAGGACCCTGATAAGCCATCAGCCAACATCGCGAGATGGGGGACGTTCGACATACCATATGAAACCCACCAGCAGTTTGTTAAAGAGGGTGTCCCTTGGGAATCTCTGGTAGTAGACATACGCTGCAATGCAGGTCAGTGCTAGAACAGGCAGAATGAAGCTAGCGAACGCACTTTGACATGTTACCAAACCAAAGAGGAATGCTCCAAGGAGCATGCCAATCTCGACGGCGCCCACTGTGCTGTTCGGGATGAAGACTAGTACCTCTGGGATGGGGGGTGTCGGGGCCATAGCTATTTACAACAGAGGGGACGCGGGAACAAGCGACAGTGCAGAAAATCAAACATATTGAGTTCTTTATGAGGATCTGGAAGATTGAACGCCGCAACATCCGCGAGCGTCCGCGGTAGTAAATTGAACTGGAATCATTCGGGGAGTCGGTAATGGGTTAGCTAAGCCGGGCGGCTACCGAAAGCAGTATACAAGACCGTGCTCGTGACAGGGAGGCATTCCGGAGCGCACAATCTCCTGACAGGCCAGGCAATCGATGTGCTGAAATGTGCGCGATAAACAGTCGATTGTCACCGGAGAACAAAAGCCCGGGCTGGGGTTGTACGAAAGCTGTGCAAAAGCAGTGCTGTTCCACATTGAAGTGGCGGTCCGCCTCCGCGGAAAATGGAGACATGCTATCCTAATTATCAACCTATTACGATGCGTATAAGTTACAATGGTGCGACCGGACGAGATGACATGCATAAGCAATAGGGTATAAAGTTTGTAGTGGCGAGGGAAAATGTGATTGGGGTGGGCTGAGGGCTGCATGAGGGCGTGCGTCAATGGCGCGGGTCTACACGCTGCTATCGAACACGCTCGCCCGATCTAGCAGCCCTTGTACTCGTCTGCTAAGACGCTCCGCTTGCATCTTGCGCTCGAGAACCTGATGTGCAGGTGTCTGCTTCCTAGGCATCCACACTTTCCCGCCCGTCGCTTGTGCCCCGGCCCGTTTAGCCTGCAGTGCAGACAGATCCACAACACGAGGCGAGGATGAGAACTTGATGACGTCTCGATACAGCATTTTTGTCTCGGTGGCCAGGGACCGGAGCGTAGGCGGCGGGGGCAGCTCTGAGTCAGAATCGGCGTCGGAATCCGAGAGGCCTGAAGGGTCTAGCGGAGGTGTCGGTGCGCGAGGCACCGATGCGGACAATGGGGGGAGTGCCTGTATTTCCCTGAGAAGATCTTGGCCCTTGAGATACGAGTTCTCTGTGCGCAGGAATCGAACAGTTCCACGGAGGGCGTCAATCTGTCCCGTTGTCAGCACGAAATGGACATCAGTGCGGATCACCAAGCCTCACCTGATCCAGAAGATGCGAAGTCTCAAGACTATTTTCGATCGGAACGTAGTCAGTCTCGGCAGGCTGGACGGACCCTGCGTAGCGAAGTTAGCAACGCCCTGCCAATAATAAAACAAAGCAAAATGATGTGCGTGCCTTGTCGTTCATGCCCACTGGTAACAGTCTTCAATTTCGCGTTCTCCTGCTCGAGCGCGTCTAGATCGGCCTGCAGCTGCTCCATTGCCTCCTCATACGCGCGCTCCTGCTTCCTCGCCTTCGACAGCTCCGCAGCAAGGTCGTCAATCGTGTCCGCCTGCTTCTTCACCGCCTCCATCCGCCGCTCCATCAGCTGGATCTTGACCCCAGACTCCTGGATGCTCTGCTCCTTCGCCTTGAGCGAGCGCACGAGGCCCTGCATCTCGTCGTTCAGCTGCGTGACCTTGCGCTCTGCCTCCACGTTGATCGCGGTGCTGGCCTTGATCTCCGCGACGCGCGTGACCCACGGCGCGGTGCCGGTGACTAAACGGCGCGCAGCTCAAATTAGAAACTATAAAAAGAAGAAGGGATCATGCGGAGGCACACGTACGCTTGGCGACGCTCTCGTTCTCCAGGGCGAGGGGCAGCACGTCGCTGCACTCCTGCACGAGCTGCAGGACGGACGCGCCGACCGCGTCCCACGGCGACACGCCCGGCTGGAGGCCCTTCGCGACGGTGCTCTCCACCGTCTCCCGCACGTACGCCAGGACCGTCGCCAGCTGGAAGGGCGTCTTGTCGCCGCGCACGTCGCTTAGGTGCGGCATGACCGCTTGCGCGAGCTGGAATGGAAGTGGTTGGCAACTGCACGTGAGGGCGCAGGGCAGATATACACGCACCGAGATACCAAAGTTGACCAGCTCCGGCACATGATGGTTCAGGGCCTTCAGTTGCGGGAGAAGGTGCACGCGCAGCGCGGCGGAGTCTTGCGTTAGGTCCTCCAGGCGCTTCACGAGTTTCCTGCACATATATTGTTAGCGTGTTTCGGCGCTGGCGGCGGCTGAACTGACCTGGAAAGAGCCTTCGCCCCCTTGCACTGATCCAGGAGCTTCTGTAGCGGCGCAAACAAGTCCGCCTCTGGGTCGTGCCCGCCCATATCCAGCGTGACATCTGCGTCCACAACATAAATTAAACGAGTGCTAATAGACCACGGGGCCGAGACTGACCTTCGTCCTTGATGATTGCCTCGACGGACGTCTTCGTGAGCCCAATCGACGCAGAGAACACATCGAGGTCGTGGTCGAACGACAGCGCGTACCCGAGCTCGCGCTCGCCGAGGTCGTGCTCGAAGCCGTCAAAGTACGTCTCCGCGAGGTGGTCGAATTGCGCCTGCATCCTGCACACCCCCCATCAGCCGCCGCACAACCCAATACACAGAAAAAGCTCAGGAGAGGGAGAAGGGGGAAGGGGGAAGGACTGACTTGACGACATCGCTGACACACTCCATCTCGCGGAACGCGTCGCGCCGCAGCAGGTCGACGTGCATGTCGATGCGCTTCTCGAGCGGCGCGATCTCCTGGTACACGCGCCCGATGCCGAGGAACGACGCCGCGTCGCAGCGCCGCAGCACCGCCGCGAAGCGCTTGCACAGCGTCGACAGCCCCGCGATGCGCCCGCGCATCTGTGCGTTGGTATCAGCCGTTAGTTGTTCATATCATCTCGGGTGAGGGGAGGGAAGGGAAGGCAGGGAGGGAAGGAAGGGAAGGAAGGGAAACGCACCTCGCACACGCCGACGAGCGTGTCGGACACGGGCCCGTTGAGCGCGTCGGGCAGCCCGTGCGCCTGCGCCACGACCGCGCTGATGAGGTCCGCCTTGTACGCGATGCGCTGGAAGAACAGGTAGCAGCTCGTCGCGTCGCTGTCCGAGTCGACGTACAACTGCGGCAGATACGGCTATACCCACCCCAATACAAATTAGCACGCGTGTAGTAGACAGACAGATAGAATATAGAATGGTAGGGGGGAAAGGGGAGGGAGAGGCGCACCTGCACGATCCCGAGCAGCTCGCGCGTCTCGCGCGCCTCGAGCTTCTTGATCTCGAGCTCGATGTGCTTCGCCTGGTTCTTCGCCGCGCTGCTCTGCAGCTTCAGGTTCAGCGAGAGCATCGCCGCCGTCTGGCTCGCCGCCGTCGCGCTCTCGTGCTGCGCCGTCTGCGTCTGCGTGCGCAGCGTGTGCAGATCACTACCCCCCACCCCCCGCAATCAGCCCCATTCCAATCCAAAACATAAGGGGAGGGGAGGGAAAAGACGCACTTCTGGAGGTTCGCGACGAGGTCGCGGAACTGCGCGATGGTGCCCTCGAAGTCCGTGCACGCGTCCTCAAGAAGATCGATGCGCCGCGCGCCCTCGCGCAGCTGCGCGTCGCGCGCGGCGACGTCCTCCTGCAGCGCCTTCTCCGCCTCGACGTGGTTCTCCTCGAGCTCGTCGTTCAGCTCCTGCAGCGCCTCGAGGTCCTCGATCGTGATCCGCATCTCCTCGATTTTCTGCGCGCGGGATCAGCATATATGCAGGGGGGGAGGGGGGGAAGTACCTCGCCGAGCTCGAGGTTGCGCTCCGTGAGCTGCACGAGCATCTCCTCCGCGCCGAGCGCGTCGTCCAGCTGCACCTTCAGGTCGCTGATCTGCGTCTCTGCGTTCACGAGCCGCGCCGCGGCCGTGTCGTACCCCGCTGCGCGCCGTCAGCATCGCCTGCCCACACTGCAGAAAAGAGAGGGACGCACCGCGCATCTCCTCGACGCCGACGAGGTCGCGCTCCAGCTCGCCAACGCGCCTCCGCGCCTCCGCGTCGTTCTCCGCGCTCATGTCGCGCAGCCGCAGCAGCGCCTCCTTCAGGCGCTCGTTCTGCTTCTCGAGCTGCACGTACGCGAGGCTGCTCTTCGCGCGCTCCTCCTCGCCGAGCTCCACGGGCGCGTCGTCCTCGGCGGCGGCCTCCTCCTTGCGCACCTCGAGCTCGACCTCCGCGATCGCGAGCTGCTCGCGCACGCCCTCGAGCTCGCCCTCCGCGATCTCCGCGCGCTCCTCGGCGACCTCCTTGTCGAGCATCGCCATCTCGAGCTGCTCGTGCGCGTCGAGCACGCGCGCCTCCGCCTTCTCGATCTCGGCTCTCGCATCTGCATTCCGTCATCAGCATCAAATAAAACAAACGAAGGGCGGAAGAAAAGAGGGAGGTGGGAAGTGAAGAGGGGGGAGAAGAGAGGACGCACCAGCTAACTCGCGCTTGGCCTGGCTGATCTCAGTCGCCTGGCTTTGCAGCTTCGCCTGCAGCTTCGGGCGCAGCGCAACAAAGGCGGCGGCAGCGGCGAGCTGCGTCTCGAGCTCGCGCACGTGGCGCGCGTCGTCTGCGCGGTGCGTCTCGAGCACGCGGATCTTCGCGCGCGCCTCCACGAGCTCCGTGTCGTCCACGAGCACCGGCGCGGGGATCGGCGCGGGGGGCGGCCGGGGCGACTCTGGGACGGCGACGCTCGACACCGCGGACGGCGGGCGCGGGTCCGGCGACGGCGACGGTGGCGACGCGGGGGAGGGCCCGGACGACGACGCGGGCGAGCGCGGGATGCTCGGGCGGCGCAGCGCGAAGCCGTCGCGCGTGGGCGTCTGCGTCTGCGTGTCCGACTCCGTGCGCGGCGGGAAGGACGGCTTGCGCGCGGACGCGGGCAGCGGCAGCTGGAGGCTCGGCTGGCGCTTCGAGGGCGAGGCGATGCGGGGGACGCGCGGGGAGGCGACGGCGCCGGGGCCGGGGGACGCGCGGGAGGCGCTGGGGCTCGGCTTCGCGGGGCTGCCGGCGCGGGAGGTGGGCGCGGTGGAGCGGAGGGAGTTGGCGCGGGCGAGGGAGGGCGTGCGGGCGTGGCCTGGGCGGATGGCGGAGGCGGGGGTGGGGGGAGCGGGGGCGGGGGGTTTCTGGCGGCGTCATCAGCGTCGGTAGCGTCAATGGCGCCGGGGACTCACGGGTGGGGCTACTGGCTGGGCATCGCGCTCGTTGCCGATGACCTTGACCTGGGACGGGCGCACGAAGACGCCATAGTTTGGCTTGCAGGTAAAGTAGGCGACGCCGTTGATGGTGCCGTTGTTCTTGCCCTCCTGCGTGTACAACTCGATACCGACCCACTTGCCAGCTGCAAACGACGTCGCGCCTGCAAAGCGCACCACGCCGCGGCCGACGGGGATCTCGACGATCGAGCCCAGTGATGGTTCGCTCATGTCGCCGATGAGGTGGACGATGAGCAGCTCGTTGTCGACAGTGATGTATAGATGCCGAGGCGACGCGAGCGCCATTCACAGCCACCGAACGACTGTTTTAGCCAGGTCTCTTCCAGTTGTGGCACGCATATGAGCAGCTGCAGGCGACGTTTGGTCTATATTTTCTGGGTTTATTCTGACATCGGCGTGATAAAACATGTCATAATACAAGGAGAATATATATCAAAATTAGTTAACGTGAATGAGCAGCATTCAGACATTTTTCCGACTGTCAGGAGAGTATAGTGGCTACCCAGATGTTGCACAGCAGAGGCGACCTGGTTCAGATCAAGGGAGCCTGCCGGGATCCTGCCTAAACGGCGGCTCAGAGGAGAATGGCAGAACGGGCCCGGCGCTATACGCGCGGGCAAGCGACATTGTGGCTCGAGCTCTGTTCATTTTTCGACTCTGCGATGTAGTTCGTGTGCAGGGAAGCGAAGGCGGGGGTTTCTGTCATCGTTATCGTCTTTGACTTACCCTTCATCTGTAAGATATATGACATGCAGCTGCTGTTGGGACATCGCACTCGCTATAGAGGACCTTGGCCTGAGAGGGGTGCACGAAAACGCCGTAGTAGTTGGTTGTAAGTACAGCAAAGCTTGGTAGAGCAGGCATCTCGTTGGTGGCCCATTGCTCTGGCCACCCTGCGTGTATGGATCGATGGCAGCTCACTGACCGTAGACGAGATGTCGTCTTCAAATGGTCGATGCAGCGTTGTTTTGTCATGTTGACCATGAAGAGCGCAATGAGTTCAGAGGAGGTCGTCGTGGACGCAAATGGACGCCGGGGCGACGGAGAAAGGTGCCGGGCGTGGTTTCAGCTGGCTTCCAGGTCCCTTCCGGCTGCCTCTCTCTTCGCTACTCGATCCTTGGGTCGGTGGCATCGATAGCACGCATATAAGCAATCGACATTGATTTCATCTTGCCCTCAACTTGCCCGTTCGCATCTGCGACAGGCCAATACACCACCGCCGCTGTTCTGCTTGCCACCTGCGCGATCTGGTACAGGATGCACTCTCCTCGAATGAACGGCAATGGCTACCCCCAAGGTGCGCCTGTGGTCTATACTGTTGAGGGACGCTGCTGACACGCTGCCAGACGCATATTCACCACGCCGCCGCGACAGCTCGGAGCCCGACTCCGACACCGAGCGCGAATGGGCATCTGCCTCGCGCTCCGATCCGTCGAGCAGCCAAACCCAGCCCCTTGCCGCATCGCACGAAACCCTCGACCCGGTCCTCGCCATACCCTACTGGTCCGCCAAGCGCCACCTCACTTGCGGCAACCCCTCTCCTCCCCCCGCCGGCGCTGCCCTCTTCCCTTGGCGCGGCTCTGCCCCCGGCAAGCTCAAGACCGCCAATGCTGCTCTCGTGCTATGCCTGAACATCGACGTGGACCCGCCAGACATCGTCAAGACGAACCCGTGCGCCGTGCTCGAGTGCTGGGTCGACCCACACAGTATGCCGAGCCACAAGGCGCTCGAGGCGATCGGGAGCAACCTGCAACATCAATTCGAGGGGCTCAGCGTCAAGATCCCGTACAAGCCCATCCTCGACCCATCGTACGAGGACCTGCGCCGCTTCTGCATGACGCTGCGCAAGCAGGCCAAGGACGACACCGTGCTCTTCTACTACAACGGCCATGGCGTGCCCAAACCGACCGCGAGCGGTGAGATGTGGTGCTTCAACAAAAACTACACGCAGTACATCCCCGTGTCGCTGATGGAGGTGCAGGCGTGGCTCGGGTCGCCAGGTGTGTATATCTGGGACTGCTCTGCGGCGGGGCACCTCCTGCAGAACTTCAACACATTCGCGGAGCGGCGCGACCGCGAGGCGAATATGCAGCGCGGCGGGTATCCCGACGGTCTGCAGCCATTCATGAACTCGCTCCAGCTCGCCGCGTGCGCCGCGCACGAGCAACTCCCCTCGTGCCCCGAGCTCCCCGCAGACGTCTTCACCGCCTGCCTCACTAGCCCCATCGACATCGCGCTGCGCTACTTCATCATGAACCACCAGCTGCCATACAACATCACCGCGGAGATGGTCGGCCAGCTCCCGGGCGACCTCAAGGACCGCCGCACGCCGCTCGGCGAACTCAACTGGGTCTTCACCGCAATCACGGACACGATCGCGTGGACGAGCTTCCCGCGCGACGTGTTCACGCGCCTCTACCGCTCCGACCTGCTCATCGCGAGCCTCTTCCGCAACTTCCTCCTCGCCGAGCGCATCATGAAGAACTACCACTGCACGCCGCACACGCACCCGGCGCTCCCCGCGACGAACACGCACCCCATGTGGGCCGCGTGGGACCTCGCCGTCGACACGTGCCTGCGCCAGCTGCCGGACCTCCTCGGCGCGCACCCGGACGGCTCGTACGCGCCCGCGACGAACCAGGTCGGCAGCACCGCCGCGAAGGCGCGCCGCACGCAGCGCGCCGCGGAGCCGCCCGCGAAGACGGGCAAGGAGAAGCCGTACGCGTACATCCCGAGCCGCTTCTTCGCGGACCAGCTCACCGCGTTCGAGGTGTGGATCTCGCGCGGGGGGTCCGCGCTCACGCGGCGCGGGCCGCAGAGCGGCGGGGAGGGCGTGGGGGACGACGCGGGCGGCGGGAGCGACCCGCTCGTCCCGCGCCGCCCGCCGGACCAGCTGCCGATCGTGCTGCAGGTGCTGCTCTCGCAGCCGCACCGCCTGCGCGCGCTCATCCTGCTCTCGCAGTTCGTCGACCTCGGACCGTGGGCGGTGCACCTCGTGCTCACGATCGGCATCTTCCCGTACATCAGCAAGCTGCTGCAGGCGGCGGGGCAGGACCTGCGCCCCGTGCTCATCTTCATCTGGGCGCGCATCCTTGCGGTGGACGCGAGCGTGCAGAGCGACCTGTACACGACGCAGGGGTACAAGTACTTTGCGAATGTGCTGGCAGTGCCGGACGACCCCGCGCACCTGATGCTCCCCAACGCGAGCGAGCACAAGGCGATGTGCGCGTTCATCCTCAGCGCAATCGCGCGCGACTTCCCGCATGGGCAGCACGCGTGCTGGCGCGAGCGCGTGTTCGACAATTGCTTTGAGCGTCTGGACGAGGGCGACTTCCTGCTGCGGCAGTGGTCTGCGCTGTGCCTCGGCCAGATCTGGGACGGCAACGACGAGATCAGAGTGTACGGCGTGGACCGCGGCACGCAGGACAAGCTCATCGCCCTGCTGAGCGACGACTCGCCCGAGGTGCGCGCGGCGGCGCTGTTTGCGCTCGGGACGTTCATGGGCGCGAGCGGCGCACCGGACGCGGCGAAGCACGGTGGTGGCGGGAGCGGGACGATGTACCAGCTCGAGGAGCGCATACACTTCCGCATGGAGGTGGCGGTGGCTACCGGGGCGACGCTCGCAATCAAGGACGACGCGAGCCCGATGGTGCGCAAGGAGCTGCTTGTGCTCGTGAGCGCGCTTGTGAAGGAGTGGCGCGGGTACTTCGTCGTGTGCGCGTGGATCTACTGGGAGGAGGACCGCAAGCGCGGTACAGCAGGCACTCATTCACTACACGAGGAGGACGTGACCGGGCAGGCCATCGCGGATTGGTTAGAAAACTTTGGAGACGACGAGGCTGCACGAGATGAGAATCGCGTGCTGCTCTCAAGTTTCTTCACCATCTTCGTCGTGCTGCTTGAGTTCTCGGTCGATCCCTATCTGGAGGTAAGTACGAACGCACAGACAATCGTGGACTACATAGTGGCGCTGCTGCTCGAGTCGCCGTTCACGCGGCTCGACTCCACCTCGCTGCATATCCCACCGTCCGCGCCTGAATTCAAGACGCCGCTCCTGGGTGGCATGCGCTCGCGCGTGCCATCTCCGCAGCCGCCACCGTCGCCAGGCATTCTACGCCCCAGCCTGAGCAGGAGCGACACGATGACGAGCACGATTTCGAGCGGCGTCTCCAACACCATCCGCCGCACCTCGTCGTTTGCGAACGCACTGAAGAACCTCGCAGGGACCATCGCCTTCCCCTCGACGGACGAGCCGCGGACGCCGGGCGCGGGCGGGCACGAGCGCCAGCTCTCGCGCTCCGACGCGCACGCCGACGTCTCTCGCCCGCCGTCGCCGAACCTCAATCTCGCGCAATACTCCTCGCCTTACTCGACCCCACTACTCTCGCGGTCGTCCCTGCACGAGACGGCGCATGCGGCGCCAGTGGACATCGAGCCGTCGGACGTGATGGAGGCGCTTATGGAGGAGGATATGGAGCGCCTGCGTGCGCGGCGGCGGACAGGGACGCAGGCGGGTCCGGCGCAGGGCCAGGGCCACGGCTTGCTGCCTAGCCCGAGCTCGAGCACGTTCTCGATGGATTCGAATGGGAGCAGTGTCATTCTGGGCATGGGCACTGGGTCGGCGATACGCGATGCGCTGCCGCTAAAGAGCACATTCTTTGATTGGTGCTGTGAATATTTCAAGGAGCCGCAGATGAGGGTGCGTGCCACAATATTCTGATTTGATTGAGTTATTTAGGCATCGAACTGACTGCTCGATGTTTTCCAGCAAGCTGAGGGCGACGAACCAGGTAGCATTCAGTACAACTATCAAGTCTGGCGCCAACAACGCAACAGCCGCGTCATCAACGAAACCGACACTCAAATTGATGTTGCACGTATGTATGCTGGCATTGAATGATGATTTTGTGCTCATCACGATCTACAGAGGATTCCAAGTGGGACAAATACGTGTCGAAGCTCCAGGTGCCGGGCTACCCATTACAACTGGCTTTCCATTCGTACGACAACCACCTGGTGGTTGCCAACGACACTGATATGCTTAGGCATGTACCACCGCCCCACTGCGCACGACTATATACTCATTCCTATTTAGTGTATGGGACTGGCAACGGAAGAAACGCCTAAACTACTTTTGCAACGGCAATCCAAAGGGAACGAGCATCACCTCTCTGCATATTATCAACCAGGATGTGGGGGGCATCATCATGACCGGCGCAGGTACGCATGCCGTGGTTAAATCACAACTATCCTAACAGACACCCACAGCCGACGGCGTGGTACGCCTGTACCGCAACTATGACCCAATGGCGGGGCAAGGCCCGGTACAGATGGTCAGCTCGTTCCGCGGGTTGAGCGAGGTCGTGCAAATGAAGAAGGGGAGCGGGTTCATCATGGACTGGAAGCAGTCTGGCGGGACGCTGCTCGTCGGTGGCGATTCGCACATTATCCGCGTGTGGGACGCGCACACGGAAACACAAGTTGTTGTACGCCCCCTTTTCTCCATTCTTTAACTATTACTGATAAGATATGATCATTGTTAGGATCTAGACACGAACGCAGAGAGCCCGGTGACATCCATGATGTCAGATTACGGCTCATCGTCCACGTTTGTCGCAGGTTTTGCCGACGGGAATGTAAAGGTATTTGACCGACGAATGGAGGAGGAAGACGCCGTAGTGCGCACATACACCGAACACAGCGCCTGGGTGCAGAACGTATGTTGGCATCCTACGCCACCAAGTCAGATCATGAGCGCCAGGTCAGCCCAGACCCAACCCTACCCCATGCGTTCCAGACATTGACATTCCGCTGTGCGTAGCTTGAATGGTGAAGTCAAGCTCTGGGACCTCCGCGGCTCCGATCGTGCTGCGCAAACTTGGCATATCCACCCGAGCGGTATCTCCGCGTTTGACGTGCATCCCCAAACAGGCGTATTCGCCGCGTAAGCCGCCTTCATTTCCGGTGTTCTAATCACAACTAATGCCGGTATTGCTGATTAGGACGTCTGCATTGACGCCTGCGCATTGGCGAGACCAACGTGTGGTGGTGCAGTCACTCTCGCGCGCGACGCCGCTGTCGAC
>JACXVL010000823.1:0-16988 GCA_014898675.1 Athelia sp. TMB | reverse complement strand
GCCTTTTCCAAATGACAACATGTGTTCTACTTCTTAACGGGCAGCGCTAGACATTCAACATAACAAATACATCGGGATCAGCGTCGGTAATCAATGTCAATGGCATTTACAACGACTACAGTCAGTCAGGCAAGCAACTGTGCTGTCAACTGCGCATTGTATTATGCTGAGAATATTCTGCCTGAAGTAGTGTCTCGTGCTGGTGATCCTCAGCCACTTCGATTCAATGCCGCGCCCATCCTGCGCATTTCTAACCATTTCACTGGCCGTGACTCGGAGCTTGACCTTCTCTCGGCGTCCCTCGCCAGCTGTACCAACGATGAACCGGCTCGATTCGCGATCCATGGCATGCCTGGTCTCGGCAAGAGCCAGCTTGCCCTCAAATTTTCCAAACTTGGGTACACATCACGCAGATATACTTGCGTCTTTTGGGTTTCGGCAACCACTCCAGAAAAAATCAGTCGAGGCCTAATAGGCGTTCTCGATCTGGTCGATGACAGGGATCGAAACCACCCGGACCATGTGGTGCGACTCATAGCCGCACGGCGATGGCTAGAGAAGTCTCCCCACAGTTGGCTGCTCATCCTTGACGACGTAACCGCAGATGTCATTTCATTTCTTCGAGAACACCTGCCGCATGAGAATACCCATGGCGCCATCATAATTACCACCAGAACGTCTCAGGTTGCTGAGGCCATTGTGAACGCCGGTGATCGACAGGACTGCATTCTGGAACTCAAGCCTCTGACCACCGAGCAATCGGTAGATTTACTGGCGAAGGCCTCTGCGCTTCAGAATCAGGGGAATAAAAACGACCAGGAGAGTGTTGAGACACTCGCCAAACACCTTGGCGGCCTGCCTCTGGCATTGGAGCAGGCGGGAGCATACATGAAGCAGAAGCATATACCAGCGCGAGAATTACACATGTTGTATGATGGAGGCGCTCTGAAGAACGTGAGTGCTCTGGATATGTATGACCAAATAAATGGTCTTTAATCGACATTCGAAGGTCATACATTGGGAAAATACTCTCAGCAACTATGAGAAGAGATCCGTGATAGCTGCCTTCAGTATACCACTTCAGAACCTACGCCAGGCCTCCCTCGTCACGAGCAATCTTTTCAATGTCTTGGCACATTTCGATCCAGAGAGCATACCGCTTGACATCATAGCACATGGTGCCCAGGTCTGTAGAGTCCGCCTGACTGACGAAGTGATCTCCTCAGTGCCAAAACCGTCGGGGCGTCTCAGAATGATGGAAAATCACAATGCTAACAACGAATGCACACCGAATGCCGCCCCGCATTCCACGTCGATGCTAGAGACAGTCATCGACCTCATCTGCTCGAAAGATTCATTGCGAGAAGCCATGAACTGCTTTGAGGAATGTTCTTTGGCTCAGCCTTCCTTCGGCGACAACCCATCACTCCATATCCATGACCTGACCCAGCTCGTCGTGTTGAATCAGAGCAGAGCAGCTGACCAAGTAGACGAGTGCCATGCGGTTGCAGTGACACTCCTCACCGGTGCATTCAGCACGTTAGACAATTACTGGTTGCCACAGTCCTGGGCTGCGTGCGAACGGTTTGTGCCGCATTTGATTTCGCTTGAAAAGCACCGTCCGGCACAGACGCCTCCCAACCGTGAATTCATGAAAATGAGTCAAGCGATTGGCATATACTTCCAAATGCAGGGCCGCTATAACGAGGCAGAGGCCATATTGAGCAGAGTGCTGGCGCAACGTGAGAAGGCGGCTGGGATCGGCGAGGATCATCTAGATGCGCTCGGGACGGTGCACGCTCTCGCCGAGGTATACACGGCTCTCGGGAAGTATGATCACGCAGATAAATGTTTCGGACGCGCACTCGCAGGCAGAGAGAAACAAATCGGCGCAGATCATCGGGATACACTGGGAACTTTAAATAGGCTGGCGCATCTCCGCTATCTCCAGCACCAGGACGACGATGCGGAGGAGCTTTATGCTCGATTACTTGAAAAGCGGGAAGTCGAATTCGGCGCGGAACATCTCGACACCTTAGACGCGTTGGAGGGCCTAGCTCATGTGTATACCAGCCAAGGCAAGCTTGATGACGCGATGCCGTTTTATAAACGCGCACTAGCAGGCAGGGAAAAACAACTCGGCCCGGAGCATCCAGACACGCTTACGACGATGAGTAACTTGGGTGAGCTATACCGTGAACAGGGCAAATACGACGAGGCGGAGCCATTGCTTGCGCGAGTGCTCCGCAGTAGGGAAACCCAACTGGGTGAGGAGCATCCAGATACGCTGGACGTGGCGCACAGCCTAGCCCGCCTATACTTTCCCCAGGGCAAATACGACGAGGCGGAGACGCTGTATGCGCGAGTGCTCGCAGGCTACGAAAAGCAGCTCGGTGCGGAGCACCCGGATACGCTAGTCACGGTGCATGGTTTTGCGGTTCTTCGTGAGAGGCAAGGGAGAAGGGAAGAGGCCGAGGAGCTCTATAGGCGAGCGCTGGCAGGCAGTGTGAAAGTGAACGGAGATAGCCACCCGGATACAAGGGCTATGATGGAGAATCTCGCCTATCTTTTTCAGAGGCAAGGGAGGGACAAGGAGGCAGAGGCATTGCGTGCGCGCTTGAGAGAAGTTGAGCAGAAGGCATAGCGGCGCGGGGACATCGAATATTTCATCTATGGGCAATTTGCTGTTTGGTGTATTCTGTTAGCTTTGTCAGTAATATTGTATATTGAGTTCCTCTTGTGTAACATCCTGATCGACGCACCTAGTGCAAAGTCCTGGCATGTGAGCCCATCAAAACCCGGCAGAAAATTGAGATATAACTCTTCGCAGCTAAGCTGCCAGAAAGATTGAGACGCATAGCAAAATTCAGTGGGAACAGATGGAAGACGATACTTCAAAGTTGGAGTCGCTCGTCCCTCAAAAATCAGATAGGCAATTTCTGGTGTTGATATTGCAGCCACCCAACACATCAGTTCCAGTCAAAAGATGTTTCAGCGATTCAGAAAGTTCTACAAAGGCGAAGTGTACATCAGGGTCAAGACAGTGTCCGATTTTGCATAAGGAGAGAAGCTTTTGTGAACTGTAATCGGTGCCAAGGAGCGGCGCCTGGCGAGCGAAGGTGTTGGATAATGACGCGCTAAACGGAAACAGAAGTACAGAGACAAGATTTCATTCGGGGAGGAGCCGTCGAATCAGAGGGCCTGGGTCGAGAGCATGAGTCAGGGACGCTAAGGGCATATGGCCAAGAGCGCGAGCAGTGTGATGACAGTGACGCGGCTAGTTTGCAACCAACCAACTGGCTTCCACGAATCGTTCCAGGAGGGACCAACAGATCTGCAGACCGCAGGCCAATCGCAGCGAGTGTGCGCCAAGTAACAAGTTATAAGCCAGCAATTGATGCCCGAAAATTCGCAAGGCCACCAGTTGTTGCAGAGAGCTCAAATTGAAGCGTAGTGTTGGAGAAAGATGGCACTGGATGTAAGTAGTACAAGTCAAGCAATGGTATATCGGGGTAGAGTCGGAGACGATTTGCAAACGACCGAAAATGACCGTCATGGTTGATGCGTTCAACTTGAAGTTGACGAGCCGCAGCGTCAGCAGCCAGCACGTGGTTCCAACGGCTTCCGTCGATCACCATATCTGGCACGTCTGGATCTGTCTTAGTCTCCCGTAGTCATCCCATAAGGTGTGAAGACAATCGTTCACACCTTATGGTCTGATTTGAAACGCGCCCACCGAACCGTACCTCACATTTACACGTGGAAATCGCGCGATTCTCGCGTGGGTTCCGCGTGGGTTCCGCGTGTGGAGCGATCACATGAGTCGTCGCGCTCGCAAATCGTATCAACAAACGGACTTGACGTGAGCTCTGTCCACGCACCGCATCTCGCCATGGATCGGCACACATCTCGCAGCTCTATGCAACCCTCTCATTCTGAATTCTCGCCTTTTCGGAGTATCTATCGCTATAGCTATTCACCGCTTGCCCCTCACTCGAGTTTTATCATACCCTCGAGAAGCGTACGTATCCGTGTTGATGACTTGGCCAGCTAAATGAATGTTTGCCATTACGCCCGCCCATTTGATTTCTTAGCATGTCTGGTATAGCGAGGGGAACCAACGACTCACCATCTGGTACTTGGTTGGACATCTTGCCAGTATGCATGGATTCTTCGGAAAGGAAGCGCTTGGGCAGAGTTAGATCCTTTTCAACCGCAAGCAGAACCAACAGACACATTGATTCTTGCCTGAACCCGTGGCGAGAATTGTGAAGACGTCAGTATTGTCCAGCATCTTGCAAACTCCCTCAGCTTGCACATCATGCGGTTCATATGGAATGCGTTGGTGTAAATTTTTTCTGCATAACACGTGGCCTTCAAGAGTGCTAAAAAGGAATTTTGGGGGCTCTTCTCGGCCTGCAGGGATGTCGCTCATGGTGTCGTCGCGTCGTCTCATAATTTTCGCGCGTACTAATTAATGTGTTGTGGCGCATCAAATCTTTCACGTGACGAAAAA
Source organism: Athelia sp. TMB (assembly GCA_014898675.1). Classification (NCBI taxonomy): domain Eukaryota; kingdom Fungi; phylum Basidiomycota; class Agaricomycetes; order Atheliales; family Atheliaceae; genus Athelia; species Athelia sp. TMB. The sequence goes on along the minus strand of JACXVL010000823.1, from coordinate 12,472 downwards.
TCAGCCGATCTTTTGAGGTACGGTTTCGCATGCGCCAGTACAACTAGACTAGATCTGTCTCGTTTCTTCTCTACTCGTCTTCGCAAGACGCTGGCATTCTGCGATGCCTGTGACGCGGTCGATGACGCGCACCGAACACTGTCAGCATTTCCTAGGTCCATCTCTTTACCGCAATGCACGATCTCATTCACCGCACCAACACGACGACTACTCGAGCTCCCCATGACCGCGTCTCTCCCCACTTGCATCGCAATTTGGGCTCCTGAAATCAATGTGGTTGTAGGACATTATGGCATTGCCCACCACACATGCCCCGCAGGACTTGTCGAGCCTTCGACTCAGCAGATGATGCCCTGGTTCCTCGTGCGAGCGGCGATTTCCTTGGTCAGTATCCCTTTCCCCCATGCCCCCTTCCCTGCGCACGCACCACGTCGTCTGTTCCACTCTACACCGCTGCACCCTCCTCTCCTCTCGAACCCTGCTTACACACGGACTCACAGGAGGACCGCAGCTTCCGCCTGCACCTCTTACACGCTCTTCTTCACTCGGCCACGCACGTTTCCTGCAGGTGCCTCTTCCGAACACCGAGACGCGCTCTTCGATGCTTTTCCCAAACGGCGCGACGGGCGTCATTGGTGCAAGGCACAAGGCACCACAACCTCTGCCCGAAATCGTGCTGCAACAGAGGTTCAGTCAGCAGGGGAGGGAGTGGGCGAACAGGAGGAGCTGCTGTCGCACGACGTCCACGAGCACCGGGAAAAGGCGCCCACACCCCGGGCAACAAGGCCAAGTCAGATACACCCCGGCCTGACTCTCGAACACATTTCCTTGCGCGGGCGTGCACCTATCCACGGCAAGAAGGAGATGGGTGACACCAGGGGCGCGATAACCTGCATTCCCCCTCATCGCGCTGCCGCCCGCGCGCATAACTCATAGTCCGTGTGACACTCCCGCACTCGCGTCCCTGTGCCCCGCGCCGCCCTGTTCTTCAAACAGGCAGAAGCACCCGCAGCCACTCAGGCGTGGAGGGCGCTATCCGGTGCCCGCTACGCACACTCAGACACCCACGGAGGGCAGGGCACATGCGTGCAGGGGGAGGGAGTCTGGATTTGAGGGAAAGGGGCCTGGTGGACGATATGGATCTGGAGGCGGCCGCGGCGCTGACAAGCCTGCACACACCGCGCACCAACCCCTCGCAGTCCGACGCGGGTGTGGACACCAGCGACTTTCCACAGGAGCGCGACAACATCCCTCGGCGCTGGCGCCGCAATCGCAGCGCTGCCCGAACTGCCCGCGCGGCCACAGCGATGGAGAGGCCATTGGACAGCGAGAGGGCGGATCTGGGGCTCCTCGGACATCGCCTTGCCCGAGCACCCCATCTTGATCCCTCGAGTCAGCTCACAGTTAGGCTCGGCGCGTGTCGCTCGGTAGGGAGTCGGGCAGGAGGGTCACCAGCAGTACACCATGACCATGGAGCCGGATATGGAGGGGGACGGGGACGCAGATATGCTTTACGGGCGTTCTGAAGGAGCAGGGGTGGACGTCATTCCTGCCACGCCAGCCTACCACAATTCGCCGAGGAGCACGCTCCTCCCGCCTGCGCCGCTGCTGAAGACGGAGAACATGCCCACTTCTACGCATCGCGCACCGCTCCGCGTGGACGTCATCTTGCTATACTCGGATTGTGGGTATTGGGTGGGGCGCTGGGCTTGATTTCACAAAGCGGTATGATGCCGCAACGGACGCGCATATGGCGAGATGCTCAAAGACGCCCATCAAGTACAATCCATCTCGACACCACGTGACATGCCCCAAACAGCGATGCAAGACCCGCACCTCTAACACTGTCAGCATTAGTGCGCCGCCTAGCTATTGCTCATTCAGGGCGTATTAGCGCTTTTTACGTGTTCAAATGCTCGTACGTTGCCCTCGCACCCATTCCCATTTTCCTCCTCACCTTATCTTTCTATACACTGTTCATACATAACCGACATTCATCCATCTATCTTCTTTATCAGTCTGGGTCGTGTCCGTGTCGCTCCCCTGTATCTTATCCTCCAATTCCCGTCGCTTCCTTGTATCTTCTTTTTCCGTGATTAATCATGACCGCACGCCAGAGCCCTAAGCTTTGCCCACTCCTGCACGCAAGACACTCATTTAACATTCTCCTGGTTATCTTCCTGTAACATGATTCATCAGAAAACATTACCTGCACATACACATTTCCCTCCACTACTGTTTTCTCTCCTCTCTTTCCGTCCCCCGCCATAATGTATCATGTATTAATCCTCTTCGCCTCAAAAACTGTGCTAACTATAAGTCCCAGATCCATTTGTCCGGTTTTGGGGGTCGGACTGCCCAATTTGGGTGTCTCTGACAATCTGGCACGGGCGCTTCAGGACGTCTACTCTTGTTCACATCTTCGGATTTCTTACGCTAGGCAGTATCCCATTAATCATCACCGCTCTTCCTGAGCTGAATGTCTTTGACACAAGACTCGCCATACCCTGTCAGTGCTGAAACCGACGAAAGGTCCCCTCGATCACAAGAGCCATATTTTAGAAGCGACCCAGCCGTCAGCGAATCACCGACACCATCAATACCAACGGCAGTAAGTTATTTCAAATATCTAATGTCTATCTTGACATCTGAAGGAAGAGCTAGGCATTCGAGACGAGAAGTACATCAGGATCGGCAACTGTAGTCAATGTCAATGGTACCTACAATGATCATAGGCAGATATGTAAGCCCCTGTGCCTTCGATTGCCTACTTGATTATGCTAAGCGTGTCATGCGTGAAGCGCCCCTCCATGTTGTTGATAACCAGACGCTCCGAATCAACGACGCACCCGTTCGTCGCATCTCTCATCATTTCACTGGCCGCGATTCCGAGCTTGAAACCATCACACGCACCATAGATTCATGGAAATCCGATGCACCAGCCATATTTGTAATCTATGGAAGCCCTGGACGTGGCAAAAGTCAGCTGGCTTTGCGATACGCCGACCTATCGTTCTCTTCTCGCAGATACTCGCATGTATTCTGGGCCTCGGCAACGAATGTGGAAAAGGCCAGCCAAGGACTGGCGAATATACTTGATCTAGTAGATCATAAAGATCGGCTCCATCCGGAGCAGTCTGCACGATTGACCGCCGCCCGACTCTGGCTGGAGAATGCTGACCGGTTTGGCTGCCCGAGTTGGCTGCTCGCTATGGACAATGTCACATGGGACACTGTCGAGTTCTTGCTTAAGCACTTGCCACTGCAAAACGGGCAAGGTACAATCCTGGTGACCACCCGTACGCTTGACATAGCGGAGTGCATCACGAACGCGGTGAAACAGAACAATTCGTTCCTCGAGCTCCTTCCTCTCAGTGTTCAACAATCTGTGGAGCTGCTTTTGGGACGCGCGGGACTTGATGAAAATTCTGGCGTGGATCGTCGTGACGCCGAGAATCTTGTGAAGCGGTTTGGATGCTTACCTCTCGCAGTAGAGCAGGCGGGAGCGTACATCAAGCAGAAGCATGTACATGCGAATGAGGTGCATGCCCTGTATGCCGAAGATGCATTACGAGACGTAAGTATTCCGGCAAACGCTCTAAATCCGGATAGCTCCATGATCTGACCATTTTTCCAACATTCTTCTACAGATCATCAACTGGGAGAATACCAAGCAGGTTGTGTATGAGCAGAATTCCGTGGTGGCGGTTTTCAATATTCAGCTTCAAAATCTGAATGCCATCTCTCCAGACGCAATCCATCTCTTAAAGACGATCGCGTTCTTGGATTCGGAGACCATTCCCCTCGATATTCTCACTCGTGGTGCTGAGCGGGTGACGCGAAGCATGGAAAGAAAATCAGCGTCGAGGGCGGCTATCAATACCGTCGATTCAAACAAGGAAAAGAAACCGTCTGCGGTTCGCAGAGCAATTGCGCATCTCCCATGGAAGAGATCAAATTCGCCGATGCCCGCCAGTCTCCATAGCCCTACGGACGGTGGTGCATCAAATGATGCGCCGTCACTAGGATTGAAAACACACCGTCTCGTTGAACTCATGTGTTCAAGGAAGTGGTTGCTCGAGGCTATGGGTCACTTCGAAGATCATTCCTTGGCTCAATTTTTGTTTAACGATAATCCGTCACTGCACATACACGACTTGAATCAGGTCGTGCTGCAGGGTCAAGCCGCATCCTCACACGAAGAGCAGCTATATCACGCACTCGCAGTAAAAATCCTTACCGCCGCATTTGAAACAGTAGGTGATTACTGGTTGCCGCAGTCCTGGGCTGAGTGCGAGAGATTTGTGCCGCATTTGATGTCGCTGGCAAAGCACCGTCCAGCGAAGACACCCCCCAGCAAGGAATTCATGGACATGAGTCAAGACATCGCAAAGTATTTCCACCAGCGGGGTCGCTATTACGAGGCAGAGGCACTGCTGATTAGAGTGCTGGCACAACGTGAGCAAGCGGCTGGGATCGGCGAGGATCATCTAGATACGCTCGGAACGGTGCACGCTCTCGCCGATGTATACACGGCTCTCGGGAAGTATGATAAGGCGGAGGAGTTTTTTGGACGCGCACTCGCAGGCAGAGAGAAACAAATCGGCCCAGATCATGTGGATACACTGGCAACTTTATTTAGGCTGGCGTATCTCCGCTATCTCCAGCACCGGTACGACGATGCCGAGGAGCTTTATGCTCGATTACTTGAAAAGCGAAGAGTCCAATTCGGCGCGGAACATCTCGACACCCTAAACGCGTTGGAGGGCCTAGCCCATGTATATAGCAAGCAGGGCAAGCTTGATGACGCGATGCCGTTTTATGAACGCGTGCCAGCAGGCAGGGAAAAACAGCTCGGCCCGGAACATCCAGAGACGCTTAGGGCGATGGGCAACTTGGGTGACCTATACCGTGAACAGGGCAAATACGACGAGGCGGAGCCATTGCTTGCGCGAGTGCTCCGCAGTAGGGGAACCCAACTGGGCGAGGAGCATCCAGATACGCTGCTCGTGGTGCACAACATAGCCAGCCTATACTCAGCCCAGGGCAAATACGACGAGGCGGAGACGCTGTATGCGCGAGTGCTCGCAGGCAACGAAAAGCAGCTCGGTGCGGAGCACCCGCGGACGCTAGTCGCGGTGCATAATTTTGCGGTTCTTCGCGAGAGGCAAGGGAGATGGGAAGAGGCCGAGGAGCTCTATAGGCGAGCGCTGGCAGGCAAAGTGAAAGTGCACGGAGATAGCCACCCGAGTACAAGGGCTACAATGGAGAATCTCGCCTCTTTTTACCAGAGGCAGGGGAGAAACGAGGAAGCAGAGGCATTGCGCGCGCGCTTGAGAGAAGTAGAGCAGAAGGCATAGCGGCGCAGGGCCATTGCATATTTAATCTATGGGCAATGAGTTGTTATTTAATGTATTCTGTTGGCTTTCATTATATATCGTGTAACATCCTGGTCGACGCACCCAGTGTAGAGTCCTGGGATGGGACCCCATCGATACCTGGCAGATATTGAGGTATAACTCTTCGCAGGTAAGCTGTCAAAAGGATTGAGACCCGCAGCAAAATTCAGTGGGAACAGATGGAACATGATACTTCAGAATTTGAGCCGACCGTCCCACAAAAATCAGATAGGCTATTTCTGGTATCAATATTGCAGCCGACCAGCATCTCAATTCCAGTCAAAAGATGTTTCAGTGATTCCGAAAGAACTACGTAGGCGAAGTGTGCGTCAGGGTCAAGGCGGTGTCTAATTTTGGCATGAAGGAGTGAAGCTCTTGTGAACTTTAATCGGTTCCAGGGAGCGGCGCCTGGCGAGCGTAGGTGGTAGGATAATGATGCGCTAAACAGAAACAGCAGTACAGAGACGAGATTACATTTGCGGAGTCGTTGAGTAAGGGGGCCTGGGTCGAGAGCCTGAGCGAGGGACGCTCAGAGCATATGGCCGAGAGTGCGAACCGTATGATGATAGTGATGCGGGTATTTTGCAACCAACCAACTATTCCATGAGGGACCAATAGATCTACAGCATGCAGGCCAATCGCAGTGAGTGTCCGCCAAGTAACAAGATGTCAGCCAGAAATTGATGCTCAAAAATTCGTATGGCCATCAGTTTTCACAGAGAGCTCAAATCCAAGCCTAGTGTTGGAGCAAGATGGCACTAGATGTAAGTAGTACAAGTCAAGTATCGGGGTAGAGTCGGAGACGAGCTGAAAATGTCCGTCATTGTTGACGCGTTGACGAGCCGCAGCGTCAGGGTACTCCGCCAAACCAAGGGAATCTCGACCGAGTGGAGGACCGAAGGTGGACCGAAGGGCCGGTCGACAGGACCGAAGCAAAGTCACGTGATCTAATCGAAGAAATTGTACTGCAGATTCGGTTCTGGAGCACCAATGACGAGCGCAGCGAGGTCTCGTTTTCTGCCTATGCTATACTATAGTTTATTGAGAGTAATCTAATCCAGTGGCTATCTACAATTTTAATAGGGGAATAGTAGATTATGATTATGTAATCCCACTGCTATAGCACAGTTCGGCCACTGATATGGCGACAGCCGAGTCGGTTTGAGGGTAGTTTGGGAGAGAAACCCTGGCTAATAAATGGCCATAATCGGGCATCTAGAAACCCTTGGAATGACCGATTTTTCCAGCGTCAGCAGCCAGCACGTGGTTCCAACGGTTTCTGCCGATCACCATATCTGGCGCATCTGGGCTCGTCTGGGTCGCATTCATTGAAATTGATTCATATCTGCTTGTCTTCGTTGGGCGCTGCAGCCGGCATTCTGCAATGACTGTGACGCGCTGGATGACGCGCACCGAACACTGTCAGCACCTGCTTAGTCCATCTCTCTACCGCAACACATGGTCTCTTCCGCCGCATTGGTTCTCTGATTCGAAAACAACGACTCCTACTCCTCGAGTACTCCTCACCGTGACCGCATCGTGATTCGTTGTCCTACAATGTTCGTAGGACAGCACGTCGTCCCGCCAACGCGCATGGAAGGACTTGTCGAGTCCTTGTGTGGGCGGGTTTCCCTTGGTTAATATATGGTTAGTCCCCTTTCCCGCCATATCTCCTTCCCCTACACACACGCCCAGCCGTCTGCTCCGCTGTACACTACTACATCATTCCCTCCTCCCGCTAAACCATCCTGGTATGCTCGCCCACAGACAAACTATAGCTTCCGCATCCGCCTCTGGTGCCCCCTCCTCAGGAGCTTTCAGCCGCGCGCCAAATGTTGCGCGCCCTTCCACCTGACATCAAGACGGAGTCCGTGAAGTGCTTTTCAAAAGCCACGACAGACAGGTGGGGCGCGAAGCACAAGACACTGCAACCTCGTCCCGAACCCCCGTTGCCACAAGAATTCAGATAGCAGGGACGGGCGAACGAGACGAGCCACTACCCCACGACATCCACGAGCGCCGGAGACAGGCGCCCACGCTTCCCCAGCAGCAAGTACAGATTCAGTTGCACCCCAGGCAGATGCTCAAACACATTTCCTTATGCAGTCCGACGCATATAAGCAAGGGGCAGGAGAACCTGCGGGTCTCCCTCGTCGCATCACCGCTCGCCAGCACACGATCCATAGTCTGCGTGACACTCCGGCACTCACGTTCCCCCGCCCCGCGCCACCCCTGTTCTTTGACCGGGCGGTAGTACACACAGTCACCCAGGCGTGGAGGTAGCCATTCGGCGTTACCGACTCGGACACTCACGAAGGGCAATGCCTATGCACGCAGAGGGAGCCCGGATTGGGGGGAAACGAAGCTAGCAGGCGAAATGGATCTGAAGACGGCGGCGACGCTGACAAGCCTGTGCATGTCGCACTACCTGCTCGCAGTCCGACGCGAGTGGGAGCATCAGCGGCATTCTACGGGCGCGCGACCACTCCCCTCGGCGGCTCTGCAATCGCCAGCCAGCACCTCCCGCGCGACCACACTCCGCCACAGCGATGGGAGGATGCCATTGGACAGCGAGGGGGGGACCTGGTGCTCCCCAAACGTCGCCGTACCCGAGCGCCCCGCCGTGATCCCGCAGACCGCCTCACCGCTTCAGCTCGGCGCGTGCTACTCGCGAGGTGTTGAGCAGAAAGGGCCGCCAGATGCAGCAGAGCGCCGTGACAACGGAGCTGGATGCGGAGGGTGGCGTGAGCGGTGATAGGCATGATGACAGACAAAGAGCGCAAGCAGGGCATCCAAAGGTATCTCGCGTAGATGGAGATTTGCATGGTCAGTGCCCCTTTCCCTCTCGTCTCCTATCCCCAAACACACTCACACCTGCCTCGCCCCTTCTCGCACTATTGCCCCTCCTCGCGTGAACACCCGCTGACATGCCCCCAGGTGATCTGCGACCTCACTCGCGTCTCTTATACGCCTTCTTCAAGCTGGGCATAGCATCCCATGCGTCCGTTGCGCGACCTGGAAGCACACTCTGCAACCACTCCAAACCCTACAACGCGCTTCATCAGCGCAAGCCCGGACGCCTTGTGCCCGCACCCGGCGGCAACACCAACTACAATGTCCACGAGCATGGGAATGGGCGCCGGCATCCCGCGCACCAACAACACGTCCTGTCGGCCCCGCAGCTGCAAACACCAACGCAGCCAGATGCGCATATGTCCCACAGCCACGGCAGGGAGGCGGGAGCCTGTACGCCTCGCTGCTTGCGCCACCGCTTGCGAAGCAAGCGCGCACATTTCAAGCCCATGGAGGGGAAGGCGCGTGTCTGCGCAAGGGCGCTTCCATAGATAAAGCCGGCGGCGACCCTCACGAGTCTGCTGCACGCTACGCGCGCGGCCAGCTGGCTCTCCGACGTGGGCATTCGCAGCTAAACCGACCGTCCGCGCGAGGAGCACGCCCAGCACGGTGGGGAAGCCGTCAGACAGCGAGGCGGCGGACCCGATTCTCTTCCTCGCCGCCTCGCCCTCGCCGGTAAGACCCGCGCTCTGCGGCATGCGGCGCGCCCTTCGCGGGCGGGATGCGCTGAGAGAATAGCACGTGTAGCGATGGATGCGGAGGGGGATATGTGAGGCGAGCACCCACCGAGGAGATGAAAACGACGATCCGCCAGGCTATCAATCTGACTCTATTAGACCAGTTCTGGCTCTGCTGTGGTGTACCACGCCCGCACGCCGCACTTGTACCAACACCCGCATCACATTGTCTATTCCTAATCTCCGCCCTCTGCCTTCCTTCTTTCACCGTCTCTGTGTCCTCATTTCCCTATCAACCTGTTCCTTTCTCTTCTCACTCCGCATCAGTTTTCCTCCGTTATGTTTGCTTTTCCCGAATTGCCGTGTATATACCATATAACTTGATTATCTCCCGAAATCTGACCGCCTGCAGGATCGAACTCCAATCCATTTTTGGTACTGGGCTGCCTGATTGGGGCTTCCGTGCCGATGATAGGCGCTTGGACCTCGAGTCTCGAGAACACTACATTGCCGTGACCCTCCACAAATCACACTGAACTGGATGTCTCTGAGACGAGAATCGCCATTCATCTTTGGCGATGAGACTAGCGATTCGCAGATGCTTCCCGATGAGCGTCGATCACCGCAAGGGCCAAATCCTGGAAATGCTGTCGGCGGTCCATCGTCCTTGCCTATACCGGCAGCAGTGAGCCTTTTCCGAATGACAGTATTTGTTCTACTTTTTACCGGGCAGCGCTAGACATTCAACATAAGAAATACGTCGGGATCAGCGTCGGTAATCAATGTCAATGGCATTTACAACGATTACAGTCAGTCAGGTAAGCAACTGTGCTGTCAACTGCGCATTGTATTATGCTGAGAATATTCTGCCTGAAGTGGTATCTCGTGCTGGTGATCCTCAGCCACTTCGATTCAATGCCGCGCCCATCCTGCGCATTTCTAACCATTTCACTGGCCGTGACTCGGAGCTTGACCTTCTCTCGATATCCCTCGCCAGCTGTACCAACGATGAGCCGGCTCGATTCGCGATCCATGGCATGCCTGGTCTCGGCAAGAGCCAGCTTGCCCTCCAATTTTCCAAACTCGAGTACGCATCACACAGATATACTTGCGTCTTTTGGGTTTCGGCAACCACTCCAGAAAAAATCAGTCGAGGCCTAATAGGTGTTCTCGATCTGGTCGATGACAGGGATCGAAACCACCCGGACCATGCGGTGCGACTCCTAGCCGCACGGAGATGGCTAGAGAAGTCTCCCCACAGTTGGCTGCTCATCCTTGACGACGTAACCGCAGATGTCATTTCATTTCTTCGAGAACACCTGCCACATGAGAATACCCATGGCGCGATCATAATTACCACCAGGACGTCTCAGGTTGCTGAGGCTATTGTGAACGCAGGTGATCGACGGAACTGCGTCTTGGAACTCAAGCCTCTCACCACCGAGCAATCGATATACTTACTGGCGAAGGCCTCTGGGCCTCAGGATCAGCGGAATAAAAACGACCAGGAGAGTGTTGAGAGACTCGCCAAACAACTTGGCGGCCTGCCTCTGGCATTGGAGCAGGCGGGAGCCTACATGAAGCAGAAGCATATACCTGCGCGAGAATTGCACACGTTGTATGATGGAGGCGCTCTGAAGAATGTGAGTGCTCTGGATATGTATGAACAAATGGATTGTGCTTGACCGACTTTCGAAGGTAATGCGTTGGGAAAATACTCTCAGCAGCTATGAGAAGAGATCCGTGATAGCTGCCTTCAGTATACCCCTCCAGAACCTACGCCAGGTTTCCCTCGCCACAAGCAATCTTTTCAATGTCTTGGCACATTTTGATCCGGAGAGCATACCGCTCAACATCATAGTGCATGGTGCCCAGGTCTGTAGAGGCCGCCTGGCTGATAAACATAAACCATCGCAATCTAGCATTCAAGTTAGTGATCACAATGCTAACAACGAGTGCACACCGACTGCCGCCCCACATTCCACGTCGATGCTAGAGACCGTCATCGACCTCATCTGCTCGAAAGATTCATTGCGAGAAGCCATGAACCGCTTTGAGGAATGTTCTTTGGCTCAGCCTTCCTTCCGCGACAACCCATCACTCCACATCCATGACCTGATCCAGCTCGTCGCATTGAATGGGAGCAGAGCGGCTGACCAAGTAGACGAGTGCCATGCGGTTGCAGTGACACTCCTCACCAGCGCATTCAGCACATTAGACAATTACTGGTTGCCACAGTCCTGGGCTGCGTGCGAGCGGTTTGTGCCGCATGTGATCTCGCTTGAAAAGCACCGTCCGGCACAGACGCCTCCCAACCGTGAATTCATGGAAATGAGTCAGGCATTTGGCAAATACTTCCAAAGGCAGAGCCGCTATAACGAGGCAGAGGCTATGTTGAGTAGAGTGCTGGCGCAACGTGAAAAGGCAGTTGGGATCGGCAAGGATCATCTTGACACGCTCGGAACGGTGCAAGCTCTCGCCGAGGTATACATTGATCTCGGGAATTATGATAAGGCGGAGGAATTTTTTGGACGCGCACTCGCAGGCAGAGAGAAACAAATCGGCGCAGATCATCGGGATACACTGGTAACCTTAGAAAAGTTGGCATATCTCCGCGTTCTCCAGCACCGGTACGACGATGCCGAGGAGCTTTATGCTCGATTACTTGAAAAGCGAAAGGTCCAACTCGGCGCGGAACATCTCGACACCCTAGGCGCGGTGAATGGCCTAGCTTTTGTGTATCACAGGCAGGGCAAGCTTGATGATGCGATGCCGTTTTATAAACGCGTACTAGCAGGTCATGAAAACCAACGCGGCTCGGAGCATCCAGACACGCTTGCGGCGATGGCCAACTTGGGTGAGCTATACCGTGAACAGGGCAAATACGACGAGGCGGAGCCATTGCTTGCGCGAGTGCTCCGCAGTAGCGAAACACAACTGGGCGAGGAGCATCCAGATACGCTGCTCGTGCTGCACAGCCTAGCCCGCCTATACTCAGCCCAGGGCAAATACGACGAGGCGGAGACGCTGTATGCGCGAGTGCTCGCAGGCTACGAAAAGCAGCTCGGTGCGGAGCACCCGCGGACGCTAATCACGGTGCATAATTTTGCGCTTCTTCGCGAGAGGCAAGGGATATGGGAAGAGGCCGAGGAGCTCTATAGGCGAGCGCTGGCGGGCAAAGTGAAAGTGCGCGGAGATAGCCACCCGAGTACAAGGGCTGCAATGGAGAATCTCGCCTCTTTTTACCAGAGGCAGGGGAGAAACGAGGAAGCAGAGGCATTGCGCGCGCGCTTGAGAGAGGTGGAGCAGAAGGCATAGCGAGGCAGGGACATTGCATATTCAATCTACGGGCAATTAGTGGTTATTTAGTGCATTCTGTTGGCTTTCATTATATATCGTGTAACATCCTGGTCGACGCACCCAGTGTAGAGTCCTGGGATGTGACCCCATCGATATCTGGCAGATATTGAGATATAACGCTTCGTAGGTAGGCTGCCAAAAAGATTGAGTCACATAGCAAAATTCAGTGGGAACAGATGGAAC
>JACXVL010000822.1:0-17115 GCA_014898675.1 Athelia sp. TMB | reverse complement strand
GCTTACGGCGATGAGCAACCTGGGTAACCTATACCGTGAACAGGGCAAATACGACGAGGCGGAGCCATTGCTTGCGCAAGTGCTCCGCAGTTGGGAAACCCAACTGGGCGAGGAGCATCCACATACGCTGCTCGTGGCGCACAAACTAGCCCGCCTATACGACGCCCAGGGCAAATACGACGAGGCGGAGACGCTGTATGCGCGAGTGCTCGCAGGCTACGAAAAGCAGCTCGGTGCGGAGCACCCGGAGACGCTAGTCGCGGTGCATAATTTTGCGGTTCTTCGCTGGAGGCAAGGGAGATGGGAAGAGGCCGAGGTGCTCTATAGGCGATCGCTGGCAGGCAGCGTGAAAGTGCACGGAGATAGCCACCTGGAAACAAGGGTCACGGCGAAGCTTCTCGCCAATTTGTACGACAAACAAGGGAGAGACGAGGAGGCGGAGGCATTGCGTGCACGCTTCAGAGAAGTTGAGCAGATAGCATAGCGGCGAAGGGACATCATATCATATGGGCAATTATTTGTTATTTAGTGCATTCTGCTAGCTTTCATTATGTAGTGGCCCCATTGTGTAATATCCTGGTCGACGCACCTGGTGCAGAGTCCTGGGATGGGACCCTATCGATATCTGGCGAATATTGAGATACAGCTCCAAAAGACATTACATTGCTTTGGATGCTCTTCGCAAGTAAGTTGCCAATAATATTGAGCGGCATAGCAAGATTCAGTGGGAACAGATGGAAGGCGATATCACTGAATTTGAGTCGATCGTCTCTCGAAGATCAGATAGGCTGTTTCTACCATTGATATCTCAGCCGGTCAATTCCAGTCAAAAGACGCTCCAGCGACCCATAAAGAATTACAAAGGCGAAGCGCGCACGAGGGCCAAGGCAGCGCCCGACCCCGCCCAAAGGAGTGAAGCTCTTGCGAACTGTAATCGGTGCCAGGAGCGGTGCCTGGTCGGCGTAGATGGTAGGATAATGACGCGCTAAAAGGAAGCAGCAGTACAGAGACGAGATTACATTTGCGGAGTCGTTGAGTAAGGGGGCCTGGGTCGAGAGCCTGAGCAGGGGATACCTAGGGCATGTGGCCGAGAGCGCGAGCCGTACGATGATAGTGATGCGGGTATTTTGCAACCAGTCAGCTATTTTGTGAGGGATTAACAGATCTGCAGCATGTAGGTTAATTGCAGTGAGTGTCCGCCGAGTAACACGATATAAGCCAGCAATTGATGCTCAAAAAATCGTATGGCCATCAGTTGTCGCCTCGAGCTCAAATTGAAGCGTAGTGTTGGAGCAAGATGGCACTGGATGTAAGTAGTACAGGTCAAGCAATGGCATATCGGGGTAGAGTCGGAGACGAGCTGAAAATGACCGTCATGGTTGACGCGTTGACGAGCCGCAGCGTCAGTACCGGCACGTGGTTCCAACGGCTTCGGCCGATCACCATATCTGGCATGTCTCATTTCATCTCTGCTCGTCGTCGCTGGGCCCTGCAGCTGGTATTCTGCGATGACTGTGACGTGCTCGATGACGCGCACCGAACCCTGTCAGCGCCTCGTTGGTCCATCTCTCTGCCACACCACAATGCATGGTCTCTTCCGCCGCAAGGGGTGCTTCAGTGGATCGAAAACAACAAGACGACACCTCACCGTGACCGCATCGCCGTTCGTGCTCTTGCAATGTTTGTAGGACAGCATGTTGTCGTCCCGCCAACGCGCGCATGGAAGGCCTTGTCGAGTCCTTGTGTAGGCGGATTTCCCTCGGTTAATATCTGGTTAGTCTCCCTTTCCTGCCTTATGCATATCTCCTTCCCCTACCCATACGCCCAGCCGTCTCCTCCACTGTACACTGCTACGTCCTTTCCTCCTCTCGCTAAACCCTTCTGATATGCTCACCCACAGACAAACCGCAGCTTCCGCACCCCCCTCCTCCGGAGCTTTCAGCCGCCCACCAAATCTTGCATGCCCTCTACCTGACATCGAGACACAGCTCGCGAACTGCTGCCCAAACACGACGGCCCATCGGCGAGGCGCGAAGCACGGCCCGCTGCAACCTCTGCCCAAACTGGCGTTGCCCCAAGAAATCAGATAACAGGGACGGGCGAGCGACAGGAGCTACTACCCCACAACGTCCACGAGCACCGGCAACAGGCGGCCTTACCCCTCTAGCAATCAGGCCAAGCTCAGCTGCACCCCCAGGCAGACGCTCGAATGTGTTCCTTGCGCAGTCCTACGCCTATCGGCAAGGAGACACCAAGGGCCGGAGAACCTGCGCGTCTTCATCGTCGCGTCACCGCCCGTGAGCGCGCGGTTCATGGTCTGCGTAATCCGCCCCGGCTCGCGTCGCTCCACCCGCGCCGCCTCTGTTCTCCGACCGAGGGAGCACACGCAGTCTTGCAGGCATGCAGGGAACCATTCGGCACCGCTACGCACACCCGCACACCCACAAAAGGCAACGCGCATGCGCGCTGGGGGGTCTGGATTTCAAGAAAGAGGGCCAGTGGGCGAGATGGATCTGCAGGTAGCGGCGGCGCTGACAAGCCTGCACACACCGCGCACTACCTGCTCGCTGTCCGACGCGAGTGGGGGCGTCGGTACCTCTGCATAGGACAGCGACGATACACCCTCGGCGCTAGCTCTGCAACCGCAGCGCGGCCGCGCTCCGCCACTGCGATAGGGAGAGGCCATCGGACAGCAAGCGGACGGATCTGGTGCTCCTCGGATGCCGTCGTGCGCCCCGCGGTGATCCCTCAAGCCGCCTCATTGCTTGGGCTCGACGCGCGGTGCTTGCGAGAAACTGCAGATGAGAGGCCCACCAGCAGAGTGTCGTGACGATGAAGCCGGATGGGGAAGGTTACGCGGACGCGGATATGCATGATGCGTTCGAGGAGCGGTGCTAGATGTTATTCCCGTCATGTTGACCCACCCGTTATCTGCCGTGGACCGCGCTTTCCGCCTGCGCCGCCGCCGAAGACAATGCATACGCCCATGGCGTGCCGTTGGACGTCGTGGACATCAAATTGCCCCAGCCTAGATATGGCTATATCGCGAGAGCACTGGGCTCGAGTTGACGACGTGCGGTGCTACCACGACGAGAAGGTGCAGACGACGATGAAGTTCGAGTAGGCCATCTACGTACCCGATTTCGGCAATATATGCCGTATCACAACCCACGGCGCAAGATTCGCATCTGTACCATAGACATCATTGGTGCGCCGCCTATCGCTCGTAAAGGGGCGCATCGCACACCTATCCCAATCTCCCTCCTCTTTCCCACCTATGTGCTTACACCGCTCATGTATGATCAATATCTATTCCCATATTCTCTCTCAGCCTCGCTCGTGTCCGTGTTGCTTTCATATGCTGTGTATATGTTCTTTCGCGTCCGATTCCTGATATTTTCTTGTGACTTCTCTCTCCGTCCCTTGTCTTCCTTCACCCGCACTTGTGCGCAATACCTCCATCTGGTGAAATTCCGCTAACTGAGATATCTTTGTCCGCTTTTGGTGGTCGGGCTGCCCAATATGGTTGTCTCTGCCGGAATGGGCGCTTAAGGACGTCAACCCACGACCACATATCCGAAAGCTTTATACTGTCCCGCTGCATCACACCGATTACCATCATTCTGCGTGGACAGGATGTCTCTGAGACGAGACTCGCTATCCCCTGTCAGCGCTGAAACTAGCGAAGGGTCCCCTCAGCCACTGGAGCTAAAATTCGCATTTCACCCGCTTGCAGTGACAATACTCGCTGGCGCGCTTGAAACAGTACATAATTACTCGTCGCTGCAGTCCTGGGCTGAATGTGAGAGGTTCGTGCCGCATTTGAACTCGCTGGGAAGGTACCGTCCGCCACATACGTCTCCTAGCCCTGAATTCGTGACGATGAGTCACAATATTGGCATATATTTCTGCAGGCGGAGTCGTTACAGTGAGGCAGAGGCATCGTTGAGCAGGGTGCTGGAGCACTGCGAGAGTGCGGTTGGGGTCGGCAAAGATCATCTGGATACGCTCACAACAGTGGACCTCCTCACTGATGTATATTCTGATCACGGGAAGTACGCTAAGGCCGCGACACTATTTGCACGAGCACTCGCAGGCAGAGAGAAGCAACTCGGCAGAGATCATTCGGATGTACTGGCAACCTCGCACAAGCTGGCTGTCCTCCGCTATCGCCAGGGCAAGGATGGCGAGGCCGAGAAGCTTTTTGTTCACTTACTTGAAAGGCAAGAGGTCAAACTTGGTCCGGAGCATATCGTCACGCTGACTACGGCGGACTGCCTGGCGCAGGTTTACAGCCGTCAGGGCAAGTACAATGATGCCAAGCCGCTATACGAACACGTACTAGCTGGCAGTAAAAAGCAACTCGAGTCCGAAGATCTAGGCAAGCTGATTAAAATGAGCAGCTTAGGTGGTCAGTACGGTGAACAGAGCAAATGCGACGTGGTGGAGGTATTGCTGGCGCAAGTGCTCTGCGGCAGGGAAACGCAACTAGGGGCGGAGCATCTAGATACACTCGATGTAGCACATAAGCTGGCCCGCGTACACAACAACCAGCACCAATACGCCGAGGCAGAGGTGTTTTATGCGCGAGTGCTCGCAAGCAGTGAAAAGCGGCTCGGCGCTGAGCACCCGGAGACGTTGGCTGCAGCGCATAATTTTGCTGTTCTTCGTTACCGCCAAGGGGAGTGGGAAGAGGCCGAACAGCTCTGCAAGCAAGCGCTGGCAGGTATGGAGGGGGAGCTTGGACGTAACCACTGGCAAACAAAGAATACAGTGGATTCTCTGACTTATCTTTATCAGAAGCAAGGGCGAGTCGAGGAGGCAGACACATTATATGCGCTTTAGATAAGCCTAGAGATGGAGCACTGTGACGACGTGACGGAGAGTCATTCTATATTTGATCTATGGACAATTAATTATCATTCGCTGTATGCTATCAAACTTACTACTGATCGCATTTACATGCCATGTTCATCCGGGTGCCTGTCAAGTAACAAATTGTAAACCAGCGATTGACCTTCCAAAACTCGTATGAAAATCCGTTGTCGCAATGCTCGAGCTCCCAAAATTGAAGAGATGACAGTGGATGTGGCTCGTAACAGTACTAGTACCAGCTAGCTATAGGCAATGTCATGGCAGGATGGATGGGAGAGTTGGAGACGACTTGAAAATGTTGAGCAGCGTGAGTGGCGTCGGCAGCTCCCGCAACCCTGCACGTGGCTGCGGTGACTTCCGAGTCGGCCGATTGCCATATGTGGCATGTCTCATTTTATCTCTGCTCGTCGTCGTCGCTGTCTGCCATTCTGCGATAACCGTGACGCAATTGAAGCTTGATGACGTGACTCTGTATCTCGCCGCATGGCTTGATCCGCTTCGAATTCAGCTCTACTTTTTTCACGTTGTGTGATTCCACTGCAAGCGATTCCTGCAGAATGCCATCGCCAATTGGTCGTAGGGCACTGAATCGCCCCTTCGACGCGCCCGGAACGCCCTCACTGCGTCCATGTGACTTGGCCTCAACACGACGTCCCACCGTCACGCAGACTCCACCATGGGAAGGCTTCCATGATGGACTGGTCACATCAACCAATGCACGGACATGGACCAGCAGAGTCAATAGGCGACAAGCGCAAGCGGGACTTCCGCAAGATCTCATGCGCGGATCAAGATCTCCATGGTCAGTCTGCCTTCTCCTCATGCCCCTTACGCACGCGCCCGCTACCTACCCCGCTCCTTCTCGCACTGCTGCCCCTCGACGCACGAACCATGCTAACACACCCTAAGTGACCTGCGGCCTTCGCGTGTCCTCTTCCACTTGGCCTCGCATTACATCCCGCACGTCCGCGGCGAGACCTTGAGGCGCAACCCGCGGGCCACTGCGCGAACCCCACGATGCCCCCGGCATCAGCGCGAGTTGGGACGCCTTGCATCGGCGCCTGGCGGCAACATGAATTGCTTCAACGACCTTGCGACGTCAACGAGCATCGGCCACGGGTGCCCTCATCCCGCGCCGCAGCAGCACGATCTTTTCGCCCCGCGGGCGCAAACACAAACGCCAGACGCGCACATAACCACGGCAGGGCGGCGAGAGTCTGTATGGCTCGCTGCTCGGGCCACCGCTCGCGAAGCAGGCGCGTACAATCCACAACCCCCGTGCACGGAGGCCCGCGAACGGGAAGGCGCATATCTGCGCAGGCGAACGCTTTGATACATGAAGCCGGCGATGACCTTCATGAGCCAGCTGCACGCCACGCGCCGCGACCAGCTGGCTCTCCGACGTGGGCGAAAGCATCGGCTCGCGCAGAGCGCCGCACGGGGACAGTGACGACGCGTCACCCACTGAGCACGCCCGCACTCGCGCACTCGCAGCCAAACCGAACCTTTGGAGGGCAGCGACCCTCCTCGCTACGAGCACACCCAGCATGGAGGGGACGCCGTCGGGCAGCAGGTCGCAGACCTGATGCTCGTCCCCCCAGCTCGCCCTGCCGGCAAGGCTTGCACTTGGCGGTGCGAAGCGCCTTCGTGGGCATGATGAGCTCAAGTGCGTCGCGTGACGGACGCGAAGATGGATATAGATGTGGATGTGGACATGCACGGCGAGGTGGGCGCAGCAGGGGTGAAGGTCACTCCGCCGAGACGCCTGGGGAAAGGCAGGGCATCTGGCGCGGGGATCGATATTGTACGGAGATTGACCTGGCGAAGTGAGGTGAGCACCCACCGATGGGATGAAAACGACGACACCAACTATCTGACTGTCTTTATCTGATCGGTTATGGCTCTGCTGTGGTGCACCACACCCGCACGTCGCACTTTCATTGACACCCGCGCATCGCATCGCCTATCTATTCCCAATGGCTATCGGCCCCCGAGACACCGTTGATACACATATTCGAGTTCCTCCCGCTCCGCCTCCCCTATTCCGTCCTCTGCGTGTCCTTATTTTGCTATCAACCCTTTCTTTTCTCTTCTCACTCCGCATCAGTTTGCCTCTGTTATGTTTGCTTTCTGCGAATTGCCGTGTAATATATATCTTGATTGTCTCCTGGATTCTGACCGCCTCCAGGTTCGATCGAACTCTCTGGTCCATTTTTGGTACCGGGCTGCCTGATTGGGGCTTCCTTGGCGATGATAGGCGCCTGGACCTCGACAACTCTACATTGCCGAGTGCTGTGACCCTCCACAAATCATCATCGTTCGAACTAAACTGGATGTCTTCAAGACAAGAATCGCTATCCATCTTTGACAAGGAGACTAGCCACTCGGAGGCGTCTCCCGATGAACGCCGATCACCACAAGGGCCAAATCATGGAAATGCTGTTGGCGGTCCGTCGTCTTTGCCTATACCGGCAGCAGTGAGCAATTCCCAAATGACACTATGTGCTCTACTATTTAACGGGCAGCGCTAGACATTCAACATAAAAAATACATCGGGATCAGGGTCAGTAATCAACGTCAATGGCAATTATAACGACTACAGCCAGCCGGGTAAGCAACTGTGCTGTCGACTGTACATTGCATCGTGCTGAGAATAGTCCGCATGGAGTAGTATCTCGTGCTGATGACCATCGGCCACCTCCATTCATTGATGCGCCCATCTCGCGCATTTCGAAGTATTTCACCGGTCGCGACTTGGATCTTGACCGCATCTCGAGGGCCCTTTCTCGTCACAGCAACAATGAGCCATCTCGATTCGCGATCCACGGCATGCCTGGGCTTGGAAAAAGTCAACTTGTGCTCCAGTTTTCTAAACAGGCGTACGCATCACACGTCTACGCCTACATCTTCTGGGTTTCGGCAACCACTATAGAAAAGCTTACCCAAGGGCTAACCAGTGTCCTTTATCTGGTGGATCACAAAGACCGATCTGATCCGGACCAGGCTTTGCGGCTTGTAGCTGCGCGGCGATGGCTGGAGAGGTCGCCTGACAACTGGTTGCTTATCCTCGACGACGTAACCGCAGATGTCAATTCATTTCTTCGAGAACACCTGCCACATGAGAATACCCATGGCGCCATCATAATTACCACCAGAACATCTCAGGTTGCTGAAGCCACTGTGAACGCAGGTGATCAACAGGACTGCATCTTGGAACTCAAGCCTCTGACCACCGAGCAATCGGTAGATTTACTGGCGAAGGCCTCTGGGCTTCAAGATCAGCGGAATAAAAACGACCAGGAGAGTGTTGAGACACTTGCCAAACAACTTGGCGGCCTGCCTCTGGCATTGGAGCAGGCGGGAGCCTACATGAAGCAGAAGCATATACCAGCGCGAGAATTACAAACGTTGTATGGTGGAAGCGCTCTGAAGAATGTGAGTGATCTGGATATGTATGACCGAATAAATGATTTTTAACCGACATTCGAAGGTCATACATTGGGAAAATACCCTCAGCAACTATGAGAAGAGATCCGTGATAGCAGCCTTCAGTGTACCACTTCAGAACCTACGCCAGGTTTCCCTCGCCACGAGCAATCTTTTCAATGTCTTGGCACATTTTGATCCGGAGAGCATACCGCTCAACATCATAGTGCACGGTGCTCAGGTCTGTAGAGGCCGCCTGGCTGACAAAGCGATCTCCTCAGTGCCAAAACCGTTGGCGCGTCTCAGAATAATGGCAAGACTGCCTTGGAAGAAACATAAATCATCACAGTCTAGCACTGGCGATCATAATGCTAACAGCGAATGCACATCGAATGCCGTCCCACATTCCACCTCGATGCTAGAGACCGTCATCGACCTCATCTGCTCGAAAGATTCATTGCGAGAAGCCATGAACTGCTTTGAGGAATGTTCTTTGGCTCAGCCTTCCTTCGGCGACAACCCATCACTCCACATCCATGACCTGATCCAGCTCGTCGTGTTGAATCAGAGCAGAGCAGCCGACCAAGTAGACGAGTGCCATGCGGTTGCAGTGGCACTCCTCACCAGCGCATTCAGCACATTAGACGATTACTGGTTGCCACAGTCCTGGGCTGCGTGCGAGCGGTTTGTGCCGCATTTGATCTCGCTTGAAAAGCACCGTCCAGCACAGACGCCTCCCAACCGTGAATTCATGGAAATGAGTCAGTCGATTAGCATGTACTTCCGATGGCAGGGCCGCTATAACGAGGCAGAAGCCATATTGAGCAGAGTGCTGGCGCAACGTGAGCAAGCGGCTGGGATCGGCGAGGATCATCTAGATACGCTCGGGACGGTGCATGATCTCGCCGATGTATACATGGCTCTCGGGAAGTATGATAAGGCGGAGGAATTTTTTGGACGCGCACTCGCAGGCAGAGAGAAACAAATCGGTGCAGATCATGCGGATACACTGGAAACTTTATACAGACAGGCGCGTCTCCGCCATCTCCAGCACCGGTACGACGATGCCGAGGAGCTTTATGCTCGATTACTTGAAAAGCGAAAAGCCCAACTCGGCGCGGAGCATCTCGACACCCTAAACGCGGTGAACGGCCTAGCTTTTGTGTATGACAGGCAGGGCAAGTTTGATGACGCGATGCCGTTTTATAAACGCGTACTAGCAGGCAATGAAAAACAACTTGGCTCGGAGCATCCATACACGCTTGCGGCGACGGCCAACTTGGGTGACCTATACCGTGAACAGGGCAAATACGACGAGGCGGAGCCATTGCTTGCGCGAGTGCTCCGCAGTAGGGAAACCCAACTGGGCATGGAGCATCCAGATACGCTGGACGTAGCGCACAAACTAGCCCGCCTATACTCAGCCCAGGGCAAATACGACGAGGCGGAGACGCTGTATGCGCGAGTGCTCGCAGGCTGGGAAAAGCAGCTCGGTGCGGAGCACCCGTCGACGCTAGTCGCGGTGCATGATTTCGCGGTTCTTCGCCAGAACCAAGGGAGATGGGAAGAGGCCGAGGAGCTCTATAGGCGAGCGCTGGCAGGCAGTGTGAAAGTGCACGGAGATAGCCACCCAAATACAAAGGTCGCGGCGAAGCTTCTCGCCAATTTGTACGACAAACAAGGGAGAGACGAGGAGGCAGAGGCATTGCGTGCGCGCTTCGGAGAAGTTGAGCAGATGGCATAGCTGCGAAGGGACCTCATATATTCAATCGTTGGGCATTTAGCTGTTATTTAGTGTTTTCTGTTAGCTTTCATAATATACCGTGTCCCTCTTGCGTAACATCCTGGTCGATGCACCCTGTGTAAAGTCATGGGATGCGACCCCATCAATATCTGACAGACATTGAGATATAACTCTTCGTAGATTAGCTGCCCAAAATATTGAGACGCGCAGCAAGTTTCAGTAGAAGCAGATGGAAGACGATACTTCGGAATGAATCGATCGTCCCTCGAAATCAGATAGGCTATTTCTGGTATCAATATTGCAGCCAGTCAGCATCTCAAACCTAGTCAAAAATGTTTCATTAATTCAGAAAGGTCTACATACCCGAAGTGCGCGTCAGGGCCAAGGCAGTATCTGGGTCTCGCATCAAAGTCAGAACTTCAATCGGTGCCAAGAAGCGGCACCTGACAGGCATGAATGTGATACGCAACGGAAACAGCAGTACAGGGACGAGATTACATTTGCGGAGTCGTTGAGTAAGGGGGCCTGGGTCGAGAGCCTGAGCGGGGGACGCCTAGGGCATATGGGCGAGAGCGCGAGCCGTACGATGATAGTGATGCGGGTATTTTGCAACCTACCAACTATTCCATGAGGGACCAACAGATCTGCAGACCGCAGGCCAATCGCAGCGAGTGTGCGCCAAGTAACAAGTTATAAGCCAGTAATTGATGCTCAAGACCCGTATGGCCATCAGTTGTCACAGAGAGCTCAAATTGAAGCCTAGTGTTGGAGAAAGATGGCACTGGATGCAAGCAGTACCAGACAAGCAATGGCATATCGGGATAGAGTCGGAGACGAGCTGAAAATGACCGTCATGGTTGACGCGTTGACGAGCCGCAGCGTCAGTAGCCAGCACGTGGTTCCAACGGCTTCGGCCGATCACCATATCTGGCACGGCTAAGTCTCATTCTCTCTCTACTCGTCTTCGCAGGGCGCTGGCATTCTGCGATGCCTGTGACGCGGTCGATGACGCCGTGATCGTGGGATCAACTCGCCCTGTACTCGAAGAACAGCCCATCGTCCCCAGGATCTCATAAGTCTATCTCTACCCCAAACGCACGGTCTCCTCCGCCGCAAGGGTGCGCTGGTTCGAAAACAACAAGACTCCTGCCCTTGACCGCGACAAGATCAACTCGCATCGCCATTCATGCTCCCGTCACGCTCGTAGGATAGCACATCGTCCCACCAAAGCGCATGGAAAGACTTGTCAAGTCATTGTGCGGGCGGGGTTTCCTCAGTTAGTACCTGGTTAGTCCTCTTTCCTGCCATGTCTCCTTCCCCTACACATGCGCCCAACCGTCTGCTCCACTGTTCACTGCTGCGTCCTTCTCTCCTCTTGCTAAACCCTGCTGATACACTCGCCCACAGGCACACTGCAGGTTCCGCACCTGTTCAGAGCTTTCAGCCGCGCACCAAATCTTGTATGCCCTCTGTCTGACATTGCGACGCAATCCGCACACTGCCGCCCGAACACCACGACGCACCGATGGGGCGCGAAGCACCGGACGCTGTGACCTCTGCTCGCACCGGCGTTGCCACAAGGACTTAGATAACAGGGACAGACGAACAAGAAGAGCTACTACCCCACAAAACATCGATTACCAAAGTTGCTATCAGTCCTCTAGACACGAGCGTCATTCAGCGTATCCTCTTAGTCTACTGGACTAGAAGAAACACAGCTGCGCATAACAGGCGCCCCTCAATGGCCTTTGCAGGGCCGCCACTTCCGCCTGCGTCTCCTTGTTGCCCCTCGCTTCGACTCCTTTCTATGCTCAGCATCTGGCCCCTGCGCCAGGGCGATGTAGCACACGATAGGCAATCCAGAATTTGCTCGCACGGTTGCAGATTTTCATGGTCAGCCCTGGTTTCTCCCTCCTACCCTCTCTTCACTCCCCAGTTTCCACTCAATGTCGTTCTCCGTCCACATGCGTCCGTCCTGCTATTCATCTCTGAGTCCCCGTGCGAACGTTGCTGATATACTTAAACCCTCACAGGTGAATGACGGCCGCCGCGTGCACAGGCCTTTCTTGTGCGTTCTTTAAAGGGGCGCAGGACATTCCGGACATGCCATACCGCGATCTGCAGGCGCAGTCTGCAAACCACCAGTCAAGCGCCACAGCGCGCGGTACTGGAGATTAGCCAGGCACCGTAGCATTGGCGAGTACCGGCAGGTGATGCCCACACTGCACGCACCAACAAACCCAACCTGGACCCCGATCCCTCTCGAGCTTGTCCTCCTACCATAGCCTTGTTCTCAGACATCAACGCAATCGCCCATGCAGCAGTACACGCACTGCGCACTTTACCTCCGATCGCAGCAAGGAGAATCGAGAAGACGCGGGCGCGACGGCCTGCATGCATGCATCCCTATTCACGCGTGATCCATAACTTTCGCGACCTGCCGTGCCCGCGTTTCTCGCCCCAGGTCCCTCAGCAACGCAGGCAGGAGCAACAGAGCACCCCGTAGAGCTCTCCCGGACTGGCCACGACACGATGCCGTGCTTGCGGACGCGACAGTCAGCTCGCGCGCACCTGCGCGGCAAGGAAGGCAGCTAGCGCAGTGGTGCGTCCGCCGCTCTTCCTCAACCTTGCCATCGCCTGTGCAGCTGCAGTGGTTCCCCGTATCTCAGCGGAGGCGGTGGACATTCTGTAAGCGTGGGCGAGCAGGGGGATGGATGTGGGCGCAGAGTGAATGCGGATGCGGATACACACGATAGGGCGCGAGTGGATGCGATCCCGCTACACTGGCGGACGAACGTCCTGCGGCAGCATGCTGCTCTGCCCATAGGGACGGAAGCCGATGCTGGGTGCCGCTCAACCTCGCAGACTCACCGATGGTTGCCCGTTGCGCATTGGAGATGCACGGCATCACGGCATCGATGGCGCGGGGATCGATATGCAGCGGCGAAGCGAGACATGATGAGGATGCGCGAATTGCTACCCGACACCACCTATCCGATCCTGATCCCGTCTCCGTTACGCCGTTGCTTCGCCCGCACGCCCTTGTATCACCACCAGGTTCGGTGTGCTGCTCATCGCGAAAGATCACACACCGCAGCTTGCAAACGGACGGACTACACTTTGCACTTCAGTTGTGCTGCTCTCGCATATGTACCTCTATACGAACACACATAGCGACACGATAAGCTCTCCGGCAACCTTGCAGGAATCAGCTAGAATCTGAGCAAATACAAGGCGGTCTAGTCTTGCCTGAGTAGCCTGCGCTGATGGAGGGGCGCGAGCAGCGCCCGGGCGGATATGAAGGGAAGGTACTTTGCAGATACCTTGATGGCACAGTCTTGATGATTCGGTGAGCATCGCGCTCGAAAAACCTGTTTATGTGCTAACATGCATACGCATCAGTGGGCACATATCTTGCAAACGACAAAGCTCTACTACCTCAAATTCGCCCATGCGGAAACCCAGCCATATCCGGGGCTTTTTTTGATTCTTTACGCTTCGCAGTCATCTTTCACGCGCACTTTCGTCGCACGCTTCTTATTATCACTGTTTCTCCTGTCATCATCTGCAATTTGGATGGTAGACCTGTGGCTATCGCCTTCCGCAGTCAGTATTGGAGGATGAATGACTAGGATGCCTCCGGGCTAGCCGGCAGAGGTGCTGCCCAACGGCTTTCGACTCTACGGCTTCTTAAATCATACTCCGTCCGCATAACAGTTTGCCCGTATGATGGCGCTGGTAGACTGCTGAAAACCTGTTCTGCGTGTGCGATGTATGCAGTACAAGACATTTGAGAAACATGGTTCCCATTGCAGTGGTGCGTTGCTTCTTATATCCGAATCATAATAGCTTATCCCGACATAGGCAAATATAGGAATACATGGTTGAAATAGTACTCTCCTGCATTCGAGCCTGTGTATGCAGATGGTCGAAGGAACGGCAGGGCACTGAGTAGACTCGTAGGAGGCAATTGAGATCATAGAATAGCACCCTGAAAAGCTTATGAGAGCGGAAGATGTGGTGCAGGCGCTGCCAAGATGCCACGATCAGGTGAGCATTGCTCTTAAGCCTCGAACTGGTCGTACGAACTGACCTGCGGGGGACCAGCGAACCCATGCGGCTCATAAAACGGCTGGACCCTTACGAGGTTCGTCTCCACCATCAAAATACCGCTATCTACTCTTGCTTTAACCTGACTTTGGGGGGCCTATCGTATACAAGCCCATGATGCCCAACACCTTTCGGCCCGCTTGGTCGTCTCTTCTGAAGCGGCGGAAACTCATGACTGTCCCGGACGCATTGCTGCATACAGGAATCATTGCCCATAAGCCTGGTCAGATACCATGCGATGGAGATTCAGGATCAAGTTTCGGAAGATGGGGGATGGAAGGATTGAAGGGCAACGGATGGAATAGAGATGAATTGCGGAATATTGGTGATTGCGCGGGTTGGAGATGCGCTGCACTTTATCCTAAAACATATCCTTATCAGCGAATTATCATATCTATGAGTTCGACTGCGCTTACTTGATCTGCTGATTCCGTGCTTTGACATATTGCCCGATTGTCTCATTCTCGTGAATTTGGATCAGTTGCAAATTATTGGAAACGTCCCGGCGACTCAGTTGCTCCGTTTTGGAAGGCCGGTTGTCCGATTTCGTCTCTAACAGTCCCCGGCCCCGCCTCGGCGTTTCAAATACCTTTCGAGCTGTGAGCATGTGACTGCATCCTACTGCATCGAAGGAAACGGTTGCAACATCAAGTCGATCGAACTACTCTGATGCCTCTGAGCCCCGACTCTTCATACCTAGACAGCGCTGAGAGTGGCGAGGCACCCTCCGATGACCACCAATCATGTGTACCGATTTCCGGATATACTCCCGGTGGACCGTCGATCCTTCCAGTACCAGTGGCAGTGAGTCAACTGCAAATATAAACTATCTATCTTGCATATTGAAGGGGAAGTTCCAGACATTCGACACACGAAATACATCGGGAACGGTAATCAACGTCAATGGCATTTATAACGACTACAGCCAGCCAGGTAAGCCAGCACTCTGCGCTGTCGACTGCATCATACCATGCTGAGCGCAATATGAGTGTAGTGCTTCCTAATACTGTCGATCTTCCAACGCTTCGATTCAATGCCGCGCCCATCCTGCGCATTTCTAACCATTTCACTGGTCGTGACTCGGAGCTGGACCTTCTCTCGGCGTCCCTCGCCAGCTGTACCAACGATGAACCGGCTCGATTCGCGATCCATGGCATGCCTGGTCTCGGCAAGAGCCAGCTTGTCCTCCAATTCTCCAAACTCGGGTATGCATCACACAGATATACTTGCGTCTTTTGGGTTTCGGCAACCACTGTAGAAAAGCTCAGTCGAGGCCTAATAGGTGTTCTCGATCTGGTCGATGACAGGGATCGAAACCACCCGGACCATGCGGTGCGACTCCTGGCCGCACGGCGATGGCTAGAGAAGTCTCCCCACAGTTGGCTGCTCATCCTTGACGACGTAACCGCAGATGTCATTTCATTTCTTCGAGAACACCTGCCGCATGAGAATACCCATGGCGCCATCATACTTACCACCAGAACGTCTCAGGTTGCTGAGGCCATTGTGAACGCAGGTGATCGACAGGACTGCATCTTGGAACTCAAACCTCTGACCACCGAGCAATCAATATACTTACTGGCGAAGGCCTCTGGGCCTCAGGATCAGCGGAACAAAAACGACCAGGAGAGTGTCGAGACACTCGCCAAACAACTTGGCGGCCTGCCTCTGGCATTGGAGCAGGCGGGAGCCTACATGAAGCAGAAGCATATACCTGCGCGAGAATTACACACGTTGTATGATGGAAGCGCTCTGAAGAATGTGAGTGCTCTGGATATGTATGACCAAATGGATTTTGTTTGACCGACTTTCGAAGGTCATACATTGGGAAAATACTCTCAGCTACTATGAGAAGAGATCCGTGATAGCTGCCTTCAGTATACCACTTCAGAATCTACGCCAGGTTTCCCTCGCCACAAGCAATCTTTTCATTGTCTTGGCACATTTTGATGCGGAGAGCATACCGCTCAACATCATAGCGCACGGTGCCCAGGTCTGTAGAGGCCGACTGGCTGATAAAGAAAAACCACCGCAGTCTGGCATTAGTGATCACAATGATCACAGCGAATGTGCACCAAATGCCGCCCCACATTCCACGTCTATGCTAGAGACCGTCATCGACCTCATCTGCTCGAAAGATTCATTGCGAGAAGCCATGAACTGCTTTGAGGAATGTTCTTTGGCTCAGCCTTCCTTCGGCGACAACCCATCACTCCACATCCATGACCTGATCCAGCTCGTCGTGTTGAATCAGAGCAGAGCAGCCGACCAAGTAGACGAGTGCCATGCAGTTGCAGTGACACTCCTCACCAGCGCATTCAGCACATTAGACGATTACTGGTTGCCACAGTCCTGGGCTGCGTGCGAGCGGTTTGTGCCGCATTTGATCTCGCTTGAAAAGCACCGTCCGGCACAGACGCTTCCCAACCGTGAATTCATGGAAATGAGTCAGGCAATTGGCACTTACTTCGAACGGCAGGGTCGGTATAACGAGGCAGAGGCCATATTGAGCAGAGTGCTAGCGCAACGTGAGCAAGCGGCTGGGATCGGCGAGCATCATCTAGATACGCTCGGTACGGTGCAAGCACTCGCTGAGGTATACACGGCTCTCGGGAAGTATGATCAGGCAGAGGAATTTCTTGGACGCGTACTCGCAGGCAGAGAGAAACAAATCGGCGCAGATCATCGGGATACACTGGATACTTTATTTGGGCTGGCGCTCCTCCGCTACCGCCAGCATCAGTACGACGATGCCGAGGAGCTTTATGCTCGATTACTTGAAAAGCGACAATTCCAATAGACCCTGTGATATAAGTTAACCGAAGTCCAGCAATTACTAGTGGACCAAAGTGTACAAGGCTCAGCAAATTACTGGGCCATTTGGTTAACTTTTGGCCAGCTGCTCGGTGGGGGGAAAGTAGCACTTGGGTCCAGCAATTGGTCGGGCGGGACTGGGGGCT
>JACXVL010000821.1:0-17198 GCA_014898675.1 Athelia sp. TMB | reverse complement strand
GAGCCTATTCCGGCTTTGTGGCGATTGGAGAGGCTGGCATTATTAGGAATTTCCCGATGTCGAATTTAGGGTGATTTAGGATGCAGGGGTCCAATCGGTGATCACTTGTAAAGTACCTGCGACAAGGTTAGCGATCGCTGCCTCAGCAAATACATTCTAGGAGCGTGTAGATGTAATACGCATAGGCTCGAGTATAACGGGTCGTCGGGTCCACAGAACGTCAAGATTTGATGCGCTGCATCACCGGTAGATAAGTTTAAAATGAGAGAGAATATTGGGGGGCTATTCGGTAGCGATTTCGCCCAGTCCAGAGGTCGAGCCCGCGTGTCGTTCATGTCGCCAGTCGATCGCTGCTTGAGCTCGGTTCACTATATGTGGTCTAGAATTGTGGTGAGTCCAGGCCCAGTGTATCCCCAAGGCAAGTTATATGATATCACTAATTATATATGCTCACTGTTGACGTCGGCCGACATAGAATGAACGTATACGCGACTCACCATGACGTTTACGGTATGGCAAAGACCACATTACGACATTGGGGATAGAAAGTCCCCAAGACTCATGAGTGTCTTTCTCAAAGTGGAGATATCGGTGCAGTATGGTTGAACAAGAAGCGGCGAAAGTACTACGACCGGATTACCTTTTTCATTAGGGATGTTGAAGTGAAACTGAGACAACGTGCACAAGACAAACATCAGGCGGCGGGCAAAATTTCCTCGACAAGAACAACAATTTTTCGTCTATACAATTTACTTTGATGTAACGGCAACTGGTATGGAGACTACGCATAGAGGGGAAAAAAAGAAGAGTCTCTAAACGCGCTCGAAGCCGGGAGGAAGAAAGAAAAGGAGGGTGTAGTGGGTGGTTGTAAGCTATGGAGACATGATGCGGATGTAATGGTGTAACAATGAGTTTAACATGGCAAAAGGTATGGAACAAGAAGAATAAATATCGAGTGCACCTGGCTGTTATGAATGGACCGGGACTCGAGAAGAGCGAACGACGGCGCGTATTAATGTTCCGAAGTCATGCGCAGCGACGCGTATAAACCCTCTATCCCTCAATCCTGCCTGCTGAACTCTGTTTGCGTCAAGTTGAGCATGAAGGAGCTTTTGAAGTTCTTTGGAGGCTCAATCATCTTGACTGGCTTTTTGGACGACGGGGCTGGCGCATTTATGGAGGCGAATGGCCGGAGAGGTCGTGATTGGGGGAATGAATGCTTGCGCATGGGTGCTGGTCGGGCAGCAGGGTGCATGATGCTGGAGCGTGCGGAAGCTGCCAAGGGTGACGGTGCGAAGGTGTGCGCGCCAGCGAAAGGTGCGGGGCATGCGGACATGGTAGCGGCTGCGGCGAAACAGTCAGCTCCAGAACTTGGTCGTTAGGAACGCGTTTTACTCACCCATTGTTTATGAGGCAAAATGAAACTGCAAAAGTCGTTTATTGAAAGAAGTTCTGGGACGGCAGGGGCAAGGTGGACAGGAAGCAGTTGGCGTAAAGAAATTTGCTAGTCGCGTTTATATGTCACCGGGTGGGGATAAAAGCGCGGCAGCGATGAAACCCCAACGCTCAACTGTTTCCCCAAAATGTAAGCCACATGGTTGGCCCGACGGCACCCGCACCCGACGCGGCACCAATGGCAGTGTCAATGTCGTCCGAAAGGAGTTGCGACTCCTGTGTTCGTTTTTGGCGCTGCTCCAATCACTCCTCCTCAGCCCAAATACAGCTCAGTTGCCAGTTTACAGCCTCAGCATCATGGTCGCATGACTCTTATATACCCATAAACAGCCCCTTTAGGCCGCTAAGGAATTTTGGGATCAAGATTTCCAAGGACCCGAGGCAGTTATGTCCGAGGTGGCATCAGCGATACAGCATTGATCCGCAGAAACTGCCAGAGTGCCCCGAGATCGACATACCGTATTAATCCCTGCGGTATCCTACTTGACAGGCTGGGCATATGGCTTTAGCCTTTGGCAGACAGTCACTCACATTGCTGCAGACAGTGCCAGACACTATCATGGCACTATCACAATCGCCAGCAGCGAATCCGCTTGATAGAACCACATCATCTGGCGCGCGCACAAGGCCCGGAGAAGACCTCGTCCAGAATCTGACGCTTGCATGCCATCAGCCGCTACTGAAGCATTACCAATGTTTGCAACAGACTGTCGTATCTTATTGGGCCTTTGTGAGTCGTCAGCGATACTTGCCGAGCAAAATCAATCAAGAGATTCTGCGCTTACCCCGTAAAGCGACTAGATGACGCCAATACCCTGTGCCTTAAGAGCCTCGGAGGTACCCCTGAGCGCTGAGCCTTGAGGTACCACCGAGAGGCATACATTGATACTGTCCACTAATGATTGATCTTCGGC
Source organism: Athelia sp. TMB (assembly GCA_014898675.1). Classification (NCBI taxonomy): domain Eukaryota; kingdom Fungi; phylum Basidiomycota; class Agaricomycetes; order Atheliales; family Atheliaceae; genus Athelia; species Athelia sp. TMB. The sequence goes on along the minus strand of JACXVL010000821.1, from coordinate 14,829 downwards.
TCACAGCTTTGCGGGGTATGCTTCTTTACAGGCGGTTCAGCCTTGCAAACCACGTTTGGGTCATTGCGGCTAAGTAGTTCCTCTAGGCTGCTCGCAGAGGATGCTGCGCCTGCTGCGTTTGCTGCGTTGGGGAGGTGATACAGCTTAGCGCTCGAAGACGGCTCGTGGCCACCGCGTCCTGCGACAGTGTTTGCGCAGCCGAGGTATTTACTATCATGTTTCAGAAATACTTAACCCGGAGTCTCGCGTATATACGCGTCGTTGCATCATTTCGGTAACACCGCGCATGGCGATACAGATAGAGTACATTGATTTGTGATTATTCACTGGAGCACAGCCGTATCTATGCGGAAATCAGTAGCGGAAGGGGATGTTTGGAGATTGCTAAAGCAAACAACGCTTGTGATCGTGGTGTATTGCGATGATGGTAACGCTAGGACCTAGCACTGTGTTGGTGGGTAATGCAGCTTACGCAGGCATCCATTAGAGTGTGTACCTACGGGGCGGACAAATGATGTGGCCGCCTTGGGCCACAGGAACTCGCCACGAGTGCTGATCGGCACAACAGGTTCTAGCGAGATGTTTGATAAATAGACCTGGATAAAAATGTCGACGAAAATGGGAGCGATGAGTGCTGGTTAAGCAATATGTAAGTCCGAAGGGGAGTGGATGGGGCAGGATAGACACCTCGGCGGTTGACCTGGTGCGCGCGCAAGATAGCGGATATGCCACATTTCCTGGGACGGTGCTAGACAGTGAAGTGACGGGAGGTAGAGTGGGCCGTTGAGATGACTCGCGTGAGCTACTGCACGTCTACAAGCAGATTGCGCTCAAGGATGTATTTGCCCTCCTTGTACTGCTGCAGGGGCTCGAACGCTCGATCCTGTCACCTCCTCGATCAGCGAGAGATGCAGATAAGCAAAGATAATGCAGCGCACGTATTTCCATCCCAGAACGATCTGACACTTGATGCATGAGATGTCCCGCACAGTGTGCTTGCCCGTCGTCATCTCTCGATCCGCTGGCTCGCCCTCAGTGACGTTGACACTTTGAAAGCCGGTGAATTATCAGTACGGCGCACAACGGATGGGTAGAGAGGGAGCAGAAGTGCCACACGACTCACACTCCGTCGAAAAGATACGCTCGGCCATGCTGCCCGTTGAAAGCCTGGCCCGATTTGAGAGAGATGAGCATATGGCTCGCAGTGGGACCATAAGGTGTACTCACCCTCGACATCATGGAATGGATAGTGGCCAAGTGCGTCTTGCAGTTCGCACATCCGTAAATCCGCTCGCCCTCAAGGTACACTCGGTAGGTTAATCCCATTGTGGTGGAAGTGGAATCGGTCAATGAATATAGAAGTCAGTGCCCAGCAAGTTACACTAGAAAGCACACTTGACGCATTAACAGGCCAGCACAACGTCGCAGTCGATGGAACAGGTGATAGTGAATGGGCAATGGGTCAGTCGGGCGGAATTCACCCCTCCGCGGCCGCGGCCCGAAGCCTCCTGTTTTTGGTTCCATCAGCTCTTCTTCCGCCACCACCATCTTGAAGGCAACTTCATTTCTCAGGATCTCAGGGCTCAGTCAGTCATTTCATTCTGTATTTGAACAGCATGGAATTCTCCTGTTTAATATGCAGTCGGAAAGTCGAGCATGTCAATCCGCGCTATCAGAATCTTCCAAGACATCTACACGGCCGATTTGGGTTAGAGGTTACGCTGACCTAAAAACTTTATGGTTGCCTAGAACACCCTGAATAACGTTGCTGTGTATGTCGGTATCAATGTTCAATTCGGGTAGTCCCAAACGTGTGAATAAGACCTCCGATGCGGGCCTTCGTCAGGTCAAACTCCTGCTCTCATTCCCCCGCCGATGTATTGCGATTATGAGCCCGTTATTGACCTGGCTACGAAGACCGTCGGCAAACGCGCACTTGGCGTGGGATCTGTGTCGCGCTGGCATCCTGGCTTTGAGTCCATCTGGATGTCCTCAACGTCAGCCTGACGTCTAACCTCTCACCTCCAACCAAATGTCGTCAGGATCTGCCTGGGCCGCTCGCCAAAAGCACGCTTACAACATCAAAGGTAATTTTATTATCACTGGACAACTTGGAGTATCATGCTTGCTGACTGACGCCTTTGCTACAGAGTTTGAGATCAAGGATGGCCATGCCAAATGTACCATTTGCCTAGGCTCACGGACGATGCTAATCAGCGGCATATCTCAACATGCACGTACAGCTATGCATATCCGATCCCAAGATGCTCACAAGATGAGCCGCGCAAAAGCAAGTACTGCGAAATTGCACGCCCCGAAGGTCACTCCGGGGGCGAGCTCTTCGAAAGATGACACCCTCCCTAAGCCTTCGCCCCTCGACGATCCGCCAGCGGCGTCAACATCTGCTCAGTCCACAACCACTGACCCCCCGCCAGACACGGGTACAAACTTGGGTACGTCGGGACTATCTTTATTTATTACATACTGATCTTGATAACTTCGTAGATCACGATGATCACGACACCACAACGAACCACTCACTGCGCCAGGAGGAGACGCAGGGCTATGATCGGGAGACACAGGGCTACGATGAGGAGCTGCAGGGACAGGATGCGTGTTCTGGTAAGTTATGTGAACAAATCTCATATAAGTGGTGTTTTCTGATTTGGTCGGGGCGGTTTAGATGGGTTTAGTGATATTAGTGACGAAGAAGAGATGCCTGCACACGAGTGGGACGGTAACACATATCGAGATCCCTTCGAGTGCGACTCAGGTATATAATCTACACGTTCTGCATTCGAGAGGTCGGGCAACTGACAAATCGCACCGCAGACTCAGACGATGAGTTCTTTAACATTACGCAGCAGCCGAGGCGCGACGGCGAGCCCTCGATTTCGACTGCTCCAGGCAACACATTTTATCCATATCAGAGCCAAACAGTAAGTCAATATTATTCAATGTCATCGCATATACTAACATTCAAATAGATGATGGTCACAGATATGCTATTTAACTCGCCACGAATGAAGTTTTCAAGGCCTCAGCAGAAGGCGGTTTTATCCTGGGCGAAGCAAATAGGCGCAAGAGATGTGCCTTCTCACAGTCAGTTCCTCTCAATGCAGCAAGAACTCCTCGAGAGGGTCGGCGATCCTTCAAGCCGGCAACGCTCTTCACGGGGCAACATATACTATCTCAACGAGATAGGTAATTCTATTGCGAAGGTGAGCCTCACGTTATCGACATTTATATCATATCTAACATAAACAACACTATAGGACATCGCTAATCCGATTACGAGGCCGGATATGGTGTTCTATCCCGAGGACGGTGAGGGTAGGATGGGGGAGGTCTGGCATGGTGATAAGATGCTGCATGATATCCCGGACAGCATGCTATCGCCAACGTACAAGCACGATGGCACAATTTATTGGGTGGATGAACTTGTGAAGCGTTCGGAAGGGCTGTGGTTCATCCCGAAGAGGTGGATCACTCGCAACGGCCTCCCATTCGCCGTTGGTCATCACGTCCACTCTTCCGAGGTATGTCTGGTTTCATTTTCGCTTTTCTTTCTTTCGTATTTCTTACGCATCCCTTCTTACATCAGAATGGTCTTGTCGTTGAGTCGGCAGTACTCGACACGGTGCCCGTTTCAACGTTTGTTGCCGGGCTTGACCAAATATTGAATGATACATCGGGTATATACCCTTTCGCTCGTAGGTTGTTTTTTCCGTCTCTTCCCATTCATCCCAGCTGATCACGCCCACAGCCGATTCTGCAGAATCTGCTGCTTTTCGTGATGCAATGCCTCATCCACTGCGTGCGACTGCCAAGGGCCGCATGGTATATTCCATCCCTCTCATCATTTTTGAGGATGATGTCTCCGGCAACCGTTCAAAGCAGTGGAATAAGCATTATTCGTGCTACATGTCCAATGGTGCTTTACCTCGCACCAAGCTGGACAATGAATTTCATGTGCGGTTTGTCGCTACGTCTCCACACGCAGCACCACTTGAAATCATGCAAGGTGTACGGTCGTCAATTGAGTAAGTCGGTTTGATATCGCGGCTGTCTATTACTGACATATTCAACAAAAGGAATGCATTCAAGGATCCTATCGAAGCATGGGACTGTGAGAGCGGTCAGGAGGTCTTACTCAGGCCATATGCTCTTTTCTTTCCAGGCGACAACCCGATGCAAGCGGAAATGGCCAGCTCCTCTGGCCTCAGCTCGAATCACTTCTGCCGTACTTGCAAGGTCGGCGGTACGCGGGAGTTCAAACAATCTAATAATGGCTTTGAGACACTATTCAAGGTATGATTCATCATCTTATAAGTCGGATAATGCTTGCTAATTCTAATCGCTAGGCTGGCGAAGAAAGAGACTGCAAGGAAACAGCTGAAAAGACTGTAGAGCAGCTAATGACGGCTCTCCAGCCTTTCGTAGCAACCACACTTACTGAAGCAGCTCGCAAGTCCGGCGTCAAGGACTCTCTTGCCCAGCCAATCATTGATCACCTCGTCAAATTGGGGCAAGAGCTTCGTAAAGCATCGCCTGAACAGGCCGCACGCTCACCTGACGAAATCATGACGATTCTCGCCGATGAGCTTGCGAAAGCACATCAGCAAGGCGGTGTGCTTAACCCTCTAGTCAACATGGATGGTACGTATATCTATCGCTTCCAATGTCTACTCTACTGATATCTATTAAACTATAGGCGTCCAGATACACAAGGACACTCCGACCGAGATTCTCCACACAATCCTTCTCGGTGTGGTCAAGTATTTTTGGGGCCAGACGATGTGGCATCTCGAAAAAAACAAGCACCTCGCTACCTTCCAAGTTCGCTTGAATTCTGTTGCGGAGGAGGGGCTCAACATACCACCCATCACCGCTGATTATATGTGCCAGTACCGTGGCGGCCTGATAGGCAAACATTTCAAGACCCTATCGCAAATAATGGCATTTACGCTATATGAACTTGTGCCCCGTGAAGTCCTCGACGCGTGGCTCATCATCGGGCGGTTAACCGTCTTGCTTTGGCACACGGAGATCGACGATGTCCCATCATATACAGTAAGTCTCTCTTTTTTCCCGTAAGAATTTACCAACTAATATTTAACTATCTACAGACTAAGCTCGAGGAGTGCATCAAAGACTTCCTCAACGTGACATGCCAGTGCAGCCCGAGCATTCTAATCTCCAAGCCGAAATTCCATTTCCTACTCCATCTTCCGTTCTACATTCAACGTTTTGGGCCGGCTTTGCTCTTTTCAACAGAGCGCTTTGAATCATATAACGCTGTCTTTCGTGGTGCCTCAATTTACAGTAATCATCTCGCTCCCAGTCGCGACATCGCTTGGACTTTCGCCAGGATGGATCGCGTCAAGCATATCATGACGGGGGGATGGTGGAAGGATACCAAGTCAAACTCGTGGGTTTGCGCAAGCTCCAGGGTTATGCAGCATATATTAGATCACCGGGTGCACAGTGCGCTGCTTGGGCTTTCAAGCACACGAGAACGGCTTCCAGGTCAGTATATTTTATTTATATCTGAACGTGCCTCTTGTACTTATATACCATATCAGGCACAGTGTCTATTCCATCCACCCTACGCTCTGCCACAGCCATTGCAAAGGCCGCTATCGAATGGCAGGATACCCAAACCTTCCGCCACGCTCTGCGCCAAGATGACTTCCCAATGGATTCTTCCTTTGTAACCGCAACATATCTCGTCACGCGCACAGGTGATAGGGTTTCAGCTGGCTCGTATGTTGCAGTACGCGCAGAAGCAGTAAGCCTCCATCTATCATATCATTCAATCACTCACCTGTGATGTTTTATAGACTTCTTTATGCGCCCAGATTTGCGAAATCGTCCAGCCCATTCCTCGTCGAAGGCCTGATGGTGTCTGCGCTCTCGCTCTTGTTTGTGTCGAACTTTTTGAGTTCGACGCAACCAGACATGCTATGTTGGACATGCCAACCGTTGCGCGTTCGTCTCGCTTTGCCGTCCTTGCGCCTTCAGACATAATATGTGCCGTGAACCTCCAACATGATTGTTCACGCGGGCAATGCGCAGCTGCCAAGACCAAGGATGTTTATCAAGAACGCGAAAAAATCACTCAACAGAAACTGCAAATCGCTCATTCCGACACCATTCATTATATACTCAACACGCAATCTCTTCATAACTACCGTGCTCTTTCCGAACTCGTTCCCCATCATCTTCAAGGCCACCGCTATCATGTTCCCGATGAAGCTCAGCTCCGACGTCAAGCTGCGGAAGGAATTCGAAAGCGGCAGAAGAACCAAGTGCAAGCACAGGAAGATCTCTTGATCTCGCAGATATCTGACCGTGCTGAGGGTGGCACTGAATTCGCGCAGGGGTCTGGAACTGACCTTCTAGATTCGCTTCAAACTGATGGTGACCTCGTCAATGTCCTTCAAGGCATACTTGAGCGCGGCGGCATCGGCAGATCAGACGCTGATTCTGCTATGTCGGAGGCCGCTTTAGGCAATATGGAGACTGCTGCAGAGTCAGGTCAAGAACGTACAGATTCCCAGCGGCTGGCCTCACAACATGAGAACCCGCCGCCAGCTGCGCAAACCATGCCAGTGTTCGTTGCAGGACCCAAAGCGAAATCTAAGGGCAAGAAGAAGGCCACTACCACGGCCGCACCATCCAATTTGTACGTTACAGCCTCTGTATATACACTTGTACGCTTGCTAACTCCATTATAGCAAAGAATGCACGATCCCAGTCCTCCAGCAGTTTTGTCGGCAATACCACCTGAAGTTGAGTGGCAACAAAGATGCCATCGTTCAACGGTTGAATCAGCATTATGCCGAGTAAGTATTTCATACAGTAATTTTGAAATAGACTGACATCCTGTTCAGGTCACAAATATCACAACCAAATGCTGCAGCATTCGCTACTGCGTCAGCCGAAGCCCAGTTGCACAAAGCCTCGCAACCCGCACCGACACGAAAGCGGAAGCAAGCTGACATGGTGGATGGTGATGCGGTGGCGAATGGGAGCACGGCTGGACCAGCAAAGAGAAGGCGGGGGGGGCAGGCGGATATTTCACTTCAACTGACACATGAGAGCACACTCCGTAATCTATTGCTTGGCTTGTAATAATGACATTGGTCATTCTGGCGTTATTCTGACTTGATTCTGACCGAGACCTTGTGTGCGAGGGACTTAGCGTGAATTCATCGAAATCTGAACACGCACTCGGCACCATTAAGCTCTCTTACCTGACCACCACCCTTCCCTCATGAATCAGAGCCATGCTGACGACCTTGCCAGTGACGGCCCCCTCGAATTCGGCGACGACGACTTTGACTCTATTGCTACTGGTGGGGCCAACAGCAGGGCTGGTTCTTTGACCCACTCACACTCTCGACAAAGCTCAATCTCCCGCAGCGCTTACACTTCCTCCCCCAGTTTTGGGCACTCGTCATCAGTTCTTGGCCGCCGTGGCCGCGAAGGAAGCACTCAGCCTGGGTCTGCGCGGGAGAAAGTCAGAATACGTGAATTCGCTACCGACAAATGTGCCGAGTATGAATTGTCTGCAGCTGATGCGAAGGATATTGTGAGGGACAGTCAGGTATGTTTTCTGTTTTCTGGGATTAACAAAATCTAATATAATGAAATACAGCTAACTACACATGAGCTCCTCGTCATCATTCTGTGTAAAGTTGCTCATAATACGGCGCGCAATCAAGAAGACGGACTTGTTGCATATTTTAAGACGAACGGCTTCAAGGTCAGCGACTTGCTTCGATAGCGAGTGATACAAACTGATATTCATGCCCAGGATAAAGTATCTACAAAGCTCAAGACTATGTTGCTTGACCCCGGCATATCAAGTTACAAAAACGGGTTTTTGGGACGTGTTATGGTACGTACAGCAAAGCTCCTTTATCTCATCTACTGAAGGTCACCATTTCAGCGTCATCTTCGTTTAAATGCTGGCCCCGTCTACGGCATTCCCCTTGAAATCCGGGAATTGGTTGCATCCAGCACGTTCGCTAGTATGGTGAGCAAGGTGTTGACCACTTTTCGCTCCACTGTCAAGACAAAGGTATGTCCTTGCACGTTCCGTTCAAAACAGTGAATTCATGCCACTTTCAAAGCTAGCACATCATTGGGAAGCCCGTTCAGATATCTACACTCTTGTCAGAGACCTCAGTCCATCCGCCTCAATGGAACCCTCGGAAGAGCTATGGTGCCGATGGGCTTGGGTGGTGAGTTCATTTGATGTACACATCATGCTGGTAATAATGTGAATACGCTTTGTTAAGCATTATATGTATGCCGACTTCATACAAGTCATCAAGAAGCCGGGAGCCAAATACCGAGATAAGGACTTTTGGGACTGGCTCGACCTTCAGCTTGAGGAGCGCCGGTCTAAATGCAGCGATGTTGCCGATGACGAGGAACGCGCAGCAAAATTCAACGGGTGAGCCCACATACCCTTCATGTCGCCATGCCTCTCGACTGACTGATTTCTTCCAGCGTCTTCCAGCGTGCTCTGGCGAAGCATAAGAAGCAATTTAAGCCAAAAGCGAAGCCAAGCGCGGGCCGCCCCTTGGCATGGCAGAAAGCCGTTGCTGCTGCTGTTGCCGAGATGCACTCATACACCCAGGAAGAGCTGTTGGAGAATCCTGGTGTCGACCAAGAGGAGCACGATTCTGATTTGGATGAGCCGGAACAGGAGCAGGAGCTGGAGCTAGAGCAGGAGCAGGAGCCGACAGAGCCGCAGCAGATCACCGCTATATAGATATCACTACTATTTTACATACATACGCAATCAAGATTCTTCAATGCCCGCACCATATCATGTTTGAATGAGCCAGGATATTGGTCTGCTTGCCGCCGGACAATTGCTTCTGGAGCCATTGGGCTATGGATGTGGATTGCATGCTATTTGATGTTGCACATGGATGTTCAGCCCCGAACGTCAGCCTGATGTCTCAGACGTCGGGCTGACGTCTGCAGGATGACAATGGCTTGGTATTGCTCTGCGAACGTTACAGTAACCTTAACACTCGACATTCACGAAACGTCAGCCTGGCAACCTGGTTTTAGGGCTGTTCGATGGACCTTAATTCTATGATAAAGTTTTTTTCTCGATCTCGGATCAAACTTGGCTGCGCTTGAGGTGCTTCTCATAAGGTTAGTGTGATATCGAACCCAAAGCGGCCGTGTATCTGCACGGCGACCATCTTGTCAGCCAGATATGCAGCTCCGCACCGATTATCCGAATTTTGAACTCTGGCTTCGCTTGTGTACCGCAACTACATCGGCTAGGAATTCTGATACAGACTTTTCGCGATACCAAGAATATACAGCAATGAAATTCGCTTGGACACTGGACTGGCATTCATCAAGTCGTTGCTGTTAAAACACAACACTGTTGGCTCATATCTGACAGTTGTGAACGGGCTTCCGCTTGGTGTGAGTGCATATGCATCATCGATTTTGCGTTAATTGTGCCTCTTTTAGGGTTGATGGTAATTCCGCCATCTTAGCGTGACGCTGGAGCCTCGTCATGCAGGTGTCATGCCCCTGGTTCCAAAGTTGACATTCTCAGTGGCCGTCGGGTGCGGTTCAAAAGGTGAGATATTTAATGCGTACATACACTTACTTCCTACAGCGTGTCTGTGGCATGGATAGCATGCTTGTGTCTTCCTATCGTCCATCCGGCTCATCAAGTGCACCTCGAGTGCGCCCCGGTTATCTAAGGCTATCCTCGCTATGGTCCAGATCTAACTCAATTGCTGACATCACCGCGCGGTAGCGAATGATCGACATAGACAGCTTGAAAGCAATCTAGAGCAACGGGTCCGTTGAACTGCCACTTATCGGGTTTGATTCCGACTTTGATCTATCAACGTTCTGTTTCCTTCGTATGCGTCAACCTCCGGGATCGTGCTAGATCTGGGATACTCTATCGCTGCGCTTGTCAACTTGTCAAAGCAATATTGATGCACATGCCTGCCACTCTAAATCGGACCGTTATCTTCAAGCGGTCGAAATATAATAATTTGCAGCGTTGTGGGCCCGATCCTGTTATTTCCAAAGCGGCGAATCACAGCAAAAGCACAAGTCTAGGATAACACTCAGCTCTGAGTCATAACACGCTCGCCATCTCGCCATCCTTCCTACGCATCGCACTCTGCTTCATTGCAAACCATATCATAGCCGCCATATCTGTCGTCTACACACCCATGCCGCTGTCACTGTGCGAGAAAGTTATATGTCCTGGGTGGAATGCTGCCCTTCATGCGGATTGACTCCAAGCTCGGAAGAAGACGTGATATACAGACGTGGAATATATCTAGCTAGACATTATATCAAGATAGAATGATATCGAATTGTTAAAAACGCGTATAAAGGTCTGAGCCTGATGTGGTCTATTTACAAGGAGTTTGCGAACATGAGCATTGTACCTGTCCCGCAAATGTACCTAGTGCGTAGAAAGATGAGACACCCGTAATGATAAAACGGCAAAGAAGGAATGAAAACAAATCTTATAGCTCATTAGATTTTTTTCGGGAGGAGGAAGATCAGGAAGGTAGGTGAACCAGATTTCAACTTGGTCGCACGGAAGTGATAGCTTGTGGGGGTAGACACATTATTAGTTTGGTAACAGATGCAAAAAATAATGCTCGGTACCAGGATCGAACTGGTGATCTCCGGATGGCGTGATGCAGTCATCACTCATATTGAGGTATGAGACCGGCGCTCTAACCAGCTGAGCCAACCAAGCGATGGTGTCGTGAGAGCCTGAGTGGTGATTGATCGCAATGGGGTCGAGACTGACTCGTGCTCGTTTACTATCAAGATGATCCCAATATCTTATCAGACAACGAGTTAGTAGACAATTGGGAAGTTCAATTTTATTGCATAGGCGGGTTGAACAAACATGATGGTCGCATCATAGAATGCGACATGCCTAGTTTTCTCGGCTTGCCGGACGTGGTTCAATGGCGCGGAGGCTCAGAATATGCTTTGTTCATATTGTTGATGTTGTCGTTTAGCATATTGATTTGAAGTGAGCACTGTATATGGGGTCTTAAAACACAGCCGATCCATAAATCAGTTCATTTGAGTCATCGGTCCAAGGTTGAAATATATGAATGATGGCGAGAGGAAAGTTGAGCTCTGGAAAATAGTCTCAAGTTTGTGTATTTCCGCAAGCTATTGAAATTTCAATGATTCGAATTCAAACCTATGATGGAAATGGAAGCTTCACGGTGAGTGATGGAACGGGGGAGGGCCACAGAAAGACGCTTTCACCCAAATAAGGCAACGGGACGCCCGATTCTGATGTCCGGCTGCTTTAGTCCTGGCCGAATATCCTGGACGTGTTTACGCTCCGACCACCCTCACCCGCTGCTCTAGCTGTGATTCTGCTTTATCCGGCGAGATAAACACGTAGGAGATACATCGGAACCCTTAAATCATCCCCCAAACCGCTGCTTCCCACACCTTCCAGTTGGCTCTGGTTCCGTGTGATTGGCCCGTTCAATGAACTCGAGGAAGAGACAGGCGCAAGACCCATTACTACCTATTGGCTCAGTCAAACATCGTCGCACGCGATATAATCACCAAGCGGAGCCGAGTCTTGCTGCGCAGTGGATAAGATACTTCAAAGAGGGTTGGGCTCTGACTGGGTTGACTTTTGCGCAAATTACAGCAGGTGCGTTCAACGCGTCATAAAGCTGCTGGGTCCGGCGGCTCATGGGGTTATAGGCCTAAACTCTGCATCTGAACCATTACTTCCTGTCCTCGCACCGCCGCATCCAACACACAACCATCTAACCCCACGACCCCGAACTCCTACATCCTCTGAACCACCAACACAACCCTCGTCCCCGTCACGCGGTCTGAAACATTCTTCAAGAGCGCAAAGAAAGCCTTATTTCTTATCAGAACCTCATCATCCATCGACCATATCTACCACTGCCTCGACTGCCTCGATACCCTCTACATCCACCTCCACCTCCACTTCGACATATACCACCCACCTCGAAGTCGATCGAGCCCTCACTGAAGCTACACGCCGGATACGAAAGACCTCCCCCGAAAAGCCATACAGTCGACCTCATATCTACGCTGATAGCGTTCGTACGCTCCCACTTACTCGCTTGCACAACATTCTCACATCCCTGCAGCATAAAGCGAAAGTACGGATACAGACGCAAAAAGATCGCGAAGAGATGGAAAAGGAGCTATATAACATCAAACGTAGTGCTGGTGAGATTGACTTTTTGTAAGTGATCGATCCATAACTAATGCGCCTCATGTCAGGCTACACCTCCGATTTCCCTACATTCAAGGGTGCGCTTTATCTTATCTCCCTCCTTCTTTGAATTCAAACACAATGGTCAGGTCTGCTGGATTACCAGCGCAAATTAGAGGCTTTCAATCTACCCATCCTGTGTATGTCAACCGCAGGGATTCCTTGTCTGCCACTGACCGCCTCCCTCCAGCTTCTGCATCCTCTCTAGATGTCAGAAAACATCAGCAGCCTGAGCGCAGTCGACGGCACTCGGATGTAGGTATCTTGTCTACCAATCAGAATGATTCGCTCAGAGGTCTATTTAGGGCGATACTTTCCTGGAGCGTGCGCTAGCGAAGGCCAGAGCAACTCTTAATGGGTCGGTTCCTCTCTCTGTCCTTGGTGCGCACGGGCTCACTCATTGACTATAGCCCCAAACCTCCTAAGCCATGGCTCCCTACCTTCGAGCAACTGCAAATATCCGCGCGGGCCAAAGATGACAAGATTGAGCAGCGGCTGCGACCGAAACGCAAACCACTCCCACCATCACTCTCTCCACAAGATGAAGCGAAGGTTGATACCCTACTTAAAACGCGCGGTGTAATAGCAAAACATGCGCGAGAGCAGGTGTCCGATAAGGACATATCGCGATTACGACCTTCGCAGTGGCTGAACGACGAGATCATCAACTTTTACGGTGCAATGATTATGTCACGCTCCGAGGGTGGCAAAGAAAATCCCGCTGCGGCAAATGGAGCTGCTCAAGGGAAGCCGCTGAATGCACATTACTTCAGCACATTCTTCTGGTCTAAGCTGAATGGCGAAGGCTATGAGAAAGGGCGTATGGCAAAATGGACAAAGAAGGTCAGTGGGGGCAGATGCGCATCTCCTAAATTCTCAATTGACATGGATTTGAAATAGATCGATATATTTTCGAAAGATGTTATACTTATTCCCGTCAATCACAATAATGCCCATTGGACCGCAGCGGCCATCAACTTCAGGAAGAAGCGTATAGAGTCCTATGATAGCATGAATATGGATAGGCAAAACGTTTATAAAGTATGTGACTTATTTTCTCTGTCTGGATTTGTCTGACGCTGTCATCAGCGCCTTCGCGGTTACCTCGACGCTGAGCACCGGAACAAAAAGAAGCTTCCGTTTGACTTCACTGACTGGGAAGATTATTCATTTGATGTATGTCCACTTCAGCAACGTTTGACGCGGCCTTGCTAAAGTCTTGCTGCTAGGATACACCACAACAGGAAAACGGTTTCGATTGTGGCGTCTTCACATGTCAATTCCTGGAGCACCTGTCAAGAGGGGAGGAGGGCTTCAACTTCACGCAAGGAGACATGCCGTATTTACGGAGACGCATGATTTGGGAGATTGGGAACACCAAGTTCATGGACTCGTAACGTGCCTTGCCTAGGGCCACGGTCTCCCGTCATTCTGTATATTTATTACATATTTTTGCGAGCTGAGTAGGGTATACTATGGACGATTAGTGGGTGTGATCTGCACCGCGATGATGTATAAGGAATAACAGGGTCTACACACAAGGGCTATCTCCGGAACCACCAGACTACCATGAAGAACCAGAACACGAAGATGAGGAATACAATATACCAGAGCCAGCGACATCCCTGCCGCGCTGACATGTTATTCATGCGTCGAAATGTTCCTGATAATATGCCCGACGTCTCCGAGAATGCATCGTTCTTTCAAATGTCATTCAGCACTTCAATGCCAGGAATTGGGAGCACTATCACCCACCATTTGACTGAGCTGAACAGTAGAATCACGCACTTCATTGCCAATTGCAGACGTGATCTAAATAGCGTGCAGACCCATGTCAATGAGTATAGAACTAGGCTCTACAGCAGCAGCACGTACATCTTTTAATAACTTGACCTTTGCGCTCAGGCCTTCAAGATGCTCGTCATTTTGTCCTTCTAGGTCGTCCGCGAAGCGTTGTCCATGGGGTTGGTAGTGGTCATCAAAGGGTGAGGACCGCCCCGAAGACGGTGGTGTTACACCCAGCAAGCCTCCACGGTCGCGTAAAGAGCTGGTCTTTCGGATTCTGAAGGACAGTCAGAAGAGTTGACATAAAAGTGGGTGTGGCTTAAGCTGACCGTTGAGACATGACGACCAAAAGACTTGAGACTGGGGTTGGTGGACGTGGTCACTGTTTGCGATCGCGGTATTTTTACGTGGCTTATGCGCAGGCGGCGAACTTTGACAATAATACCCTCAGGGTCTTTGCAAGCTAACAATACATCTATAGTAACAGGTATTCAAATATGATAATAAAGAGCGTCCCATAAGCGATGGAACAGTCGAGAAGAGATGAAGTGTGAGCCCACTGCTGCAGCGATGTGGGCATACGAAAGAGTGTAGTTCGCCGCAGGTGGGAGATCCAGAAACAACAGTCAAGCGCGAAAATATGGTATTTATAAAAAATCGAATGGAGTGGGTAAGAACCTGCGGGACAATAATGCGCGAGCTTGGGAGGAGGGTGGTTGCGGGTTGAG
>JACXVL010000820.1:0-11418 GCA_014898675.1 Athelia sp. TMB | reverse complement strand
GAGGTAGCTGAGGGGATGGATGGCACTGGCACAGGGACGATGGCCTTGGGTATCTGGCTACGTCCCAAGCCGCTCGGGATCGGACGCACGCGTGCATACTGGTTTAGAGTTTCAGACACGAGACTCTTTCGTGCTGTAGATGGCGCTCCAGAACAGGAACGCGCGCGGGAGGAGGCTGTGGTGGTCTGGGTACACGGATCGCCTGAAGGTGTTGTCGAAAAACGGACAAGCGATTGCGGTTTAGCCAGACGAGCCTGGACGAGGTCGAAATCATGTATTGCGCCAGATCGAAATGGCATAGGCTCTCTATATCACCAGATGTTGAAATTGGGATCCGCTTCTTTGTAGCATTTTTTACTCGAACCATTCTGCGATATCCGCACATTTTTTTTATCCCTGGCATGATCTATTGGGTGAGGTGCTTTGCAATGGTGAACATCAATCTTCTCATAAATGGCACATGGAGGCCGAGAGTGAAAAACCACTTATGAAAGTGAATACGGGGAGGTAGTAGTTGAAAAGTTGCTCCGCTCGATGTGGCTTGCTTCATTCAAGTTGCACCTCGTTTTATATCACATACAAACAAAGGACACTTCCGAGTCGTTGAGTATTGGGGCATATGTAGGAGAGTAAGTAAACAGAATTAGGTAAATGTGAGAAAACTCCATTCAAAAGACACGGATTCATGCTTAAGTCTGACCTGGTACGGTCGACGGCAATAAGTGTATACTGGAAGCGATCACGAGCCCTGGTATCTGGGTAATACAGGTCAGCGACCACGGAACAGCAGTTGAATAGAGTGCAGATACTTACCTGTCATCCGCCTCGTTCTACCCTGTCGACCAGCTGCTCCAGACTCAATGGGCGATCACAAAAGTCTACCACCTTGAACCGAGGTTCGTGCACCGCCAGCGATTTCAAAGAATCCTCGCAGCTGCGATACCACTGCAACCCGGAACCTGATGCCTCATTTTCCTGCAGCTCGTACTGGAAAAATATCATCTTGACGGTTGTTGGCAGCGAAGCAGATCCCTCGGAGATATCTTGGAAATCAGGGAGCCAGTTAGAGACAGGGAGCTTCTCTATGAGAACCGCACTAATGTTGAGTCTTAAATAAATCAGTGAAGGTGCGATGCGAGCGATGTCAGAAATCTGGTCCTTCTTGGTGAGGTACCCGCGGGCCTCCTGGTGATAGGAAGTCCAACGAAAGTAGACTCCAGTCAGGTCCAGATATTGCAAGGATGTGGGCGAACTATGGATGCCATCTGTGATCATAATAGATTCTGGATGATCCCAAGGCTGTTGATAGTGAATCTTCAACGACTTCAACTTTGGAGTGTGGCTTAGCCATGCGGAGAAAAGACGCGAGAGGTCGTGTACAATGTGGTTGGATCCGACGGTCAGGGAGAGCAAGGGCTGTTTGGGATGTAGGTGTAGAAGAATATGCTGCACCGCGGTGATGAACTCCGTCTTGTTCTGCTCGTTGCGCCAATGACGTTGCTCCCTAAGCTCCCAAAAACCCATCAACGTGTTGGGTAGTTCGGCACTTGATTCTGCAATTGGCAGTCTTCGCTGCTTCCCAAAATGTGATATCCAGTTCCGAATTTGCCGATTGAGCATTTCTATCGTGGAACGGCGACCACCGAGAACACAACCAGACATTGAAGCAGGCGCAGGGAAAATGTCTGGCAATAGCATCTCGTCGTCGTCGAGGTGCACGCGAAGATCGATTATTTTCCTATCCCGAGTGGGTGTGTTGTCCAACATAAGCGCGAATGCAATTGCCTGTCTGTGTCCGCGGAGACTGACTGATTGCAGGCGATACTCCTGGGACGTTGCGCGAATATAACGAGACACCTGAGCCAGTGATCGGCCGGTTTGGCCGCCGTCTGTACAGGCATTGGCATATATCTGGAACCAGACCTCTAGAGGTATGCAGTTGATCCCTTTGCTGCGGGCAACTGGGGTGCCAAATACATACCGCAGCGGCTTGAAGCGGGGTTTGCTACCAGCAGTATTTGCATCATGAGTGCCACTTGGATAATAGTCAGCTCAGACCACCTGAAGAGTGGCGAGGAAAACCTACTAAGTCATGGCTTTTCAGCCTGCGAATGGACGGTCGAAGTAGAAGAACTCCGCGAAATTGCAAGGCGTCTTTAAAGTTTACAGGGCAAATGGTTCCAACTATTTGTACTTGTTTGTGTGGTGACCACTGGCAGCTGAGATGCTCGATGCTCAACTTGACGTTATAAATTACAGTGAGCGACTAATATATAAGACGTAGAATCCAAGTCTATTCAAGGGAGCAGATATTCACCACTGGTGTGCACTGCAAGGAACTTTCGCCAGATGTGGCGCACACTCGGAATCGGCTTCGGTGAGCAGCGGGTAATTACGACAAAGTTCTTAGACATATGAAGGATTTGATATGAACTCCACATTGCCAGCACTATTGTAACGTTCAAATATCTCTCAAAAGACGAAATGGCTCTAAGATAGCTTGCGCGTCGGGTGGCAACATTTGCGCAGAGTTGCCGTTGTGGCGGGGCGCGGCAGGACCGGATCGAGCAGGCAGATCGTAGAATAGACACAACACAGACCACCACCATCGTCGGTGCATTGGCTAGGAGAATCTCTGTGCTCATTGACAATACGCTCCGTCGATATCGTCCACTATGATCTAATCCTTCGTGGGTGTTGGGAATGGCTCGGCCCCGCGCGAAAGCTAGCAACTCTCCCTATCGACAAGTGTACGAGGAGAGAGATCTTCATGTGATTTTTGAATGATTGCGACCTGGTCATAAGCCTGAAGTACTTGGATATCAATGATGTATAGTTCTAGTGGGAGCTCAGCTTATGTATGGCCCCTGACGGAGACACCATCGTGGACACCACCATCATATGCAACCTGATAGCCAAAATCTACCATTTCGTCCCTTCGCTCTAGTATGTGCACATGAACGTCGGTGCTTCCGTGATGGGGGATTTCGTGCTGGGCCTACGCTCTAGATCTGTGGCACTTCCCGGTACAGTGAAGAAGATATTCTTCCACTACGAGTTTGAGGGTGACGAAAAGTGTTACTAGGCGCGGGAGAATCCGATGCCAGAGCACTACGCTAGCTTCGCGAGCGATTTTAGAGGGATGATGAGCTATGAGAACCGATTGAAGCTTATGTGTTTTTGTGGCCGCGACGCGTTTAAGGTGGCTTTTCCAGCAAGCGATCGAGGTGGAATGTATTTCTATTCCAGTGTGGTGTGGACCAACGTTAGCTCTTATGTCCTGCGAATGAGCAATCAGCACTGCCCACAATCGACTATGAGCGGCCCCTTACTAATAATTCCTTCCGACGAGCTGTTGTATGCTGAGACTGCGATCGCATCCATCAACCACCATGAATCTGGGCTCGTCCTGGGCCAGTTCCCTGAGATGATTTGCAAATTGAACATATCGTTTTCGCACTGGATCCTGATATGCTCGCCCCTCCAATTCATATTGAAAGAAGACTTTCTTGACGGTCTTCGGAAGCGTTATGGCATTTATCAAACCATGATTTAGCCAGTGAGCAGAGGGAAGAGTCGATACCATAGCGGCGCTAATGTTTAGACGCAGAAATACCAGCGCAGGCGCGAGACGTATAATGTGAGGGAGTATGTCGTGTTGGATAGCAGTGGTGATGTGATTGACGATAGTATAGCTCGGTAACCACCGAAAGTCGACGCCTACAATATCTAAATATTGCAGGGACGGTGGTGGCCGATAATTGCGAACCACTTTCATAAATGTCCTGCTCTCCATGGATTTGTTTATAGTGAGCGACGTCAAATTTGGGGTAAGGTTCGGCCAATGTAAGCAGGGCCACGGTATAGACCGCGAAAGATGGTCAGAGCTCAACGATAGGGTGCGCAGAGGGCGCTGTGAGTGAAGAGACAGGAGTATGTGCTCGACGGTACTGATGAGTTCCGCTTCGAATGTTTCGTTGCGTAATTGGATTTCCCGGCTCACTGCCGAGTTACGTTCCACGGCTGCGTATTCTGGGAGTTGCGATTCATCATCATCGAACCGCACGCTAAGATCTATAATATGCCTCTCTTTGACAGGGACGTGTTCAAACATAATGGAGAACTTTCTTGCTTGTCTGTGGCCATAGAGATATATCGACTGGAGGCGATATTCCCTGGATGTTTCACGGAAGTCGCGGCAGACTAGGGCTAGAGACCGCCCAGTTGATCCTCCATCTGTGCAGGCTTGGGCAAAGATTTGTAGCCAGATCTCCGCAGGCAGACGATACATAGCAGAGCTAAAACCAAGCCGAAGTGCGCAGAGCTGAGAAATTAAGTTGTGTGGGTGGTGATTCTGAGTGTGTCAGTGTAAGTATTTGTGTAGAATTGCCGTCGGCCAACGATTTTTGGTTGAGAGGCTATATCTAAAAGGAGAGTATTTCAGCAGATGCATTATCAGAGATCAAATAGACTGGATACCTGCTGCTTGTTATCGCGACAGTGCCAGTCAAGAAAGAAATGCGTTACGCGCGCCGACGTGTGCCAGTGGTCACAGGTTGCGTCCACGTGAGATGTATAAAACTTCCGCGGGACTTGGGCACAATAATATCGAGTGAGAAAAAGTTTGAGCGCAAGTTGACTATCACGAGTGAGTAAAATGTCACAAATGCTAAGCAATACAGTATATATTAACATCTAGTAGGATAATTTCGCGATCATTACAAAAATACAGCCAATTAGTTATAGAATCCCTTAGATAACCAATAATTCACCCAAAGGCGAGCATCATCTGCAGTGATGGGCTTCACATCAGCCATCGCCTTGCTGAATGCTTGGGACTTCGCTGTCGATAGCGTGGCCAACCCCACTTCCATGTCGGTGCGTCCAGTTTGCCGAACGCTTTTGTCCATCGAGGCCATACCGCGGAAGAAGTCGAGAAGCTTTATGGCAGGCTATGAGGATGCGTGAGCCAACTTGGACTTGTGGAGGTGATGATGGCGGAACTTACCATCTTGGCCATGTCGTCGGCGTCAGCGCCTTCTGATCGCTTTTCCAACCGTCCCAACCATTCGCCGAAGGGAATGAGAGGAACAACCTCCTGGGTAACTCCCGCGTGATGCAGAGCGTCGCCAATAGTCCGGATGATAGTCGACCATTGAGAAGGTCTTGGGTGCACGATGTTCAGGGCGATGGTGGGCACTTGGCTGGAGAGCGCAACATCCAGAACGGCCTGGGACACAACATCCATGGGCAACCATGCGGCAACCTGAAAGACAAGTGCATTAGATACAGATGGATGGTGCCTCGACTGAGAACGTACTCCTTGAGCATCCGGGAGCACTCCTAGAGCTATACTTGATTTGACGAATGATGGCACCCAATCGGATGTTGCCCACGCTCCACTGGGGGCGCCACCAGAAATCTGCCCAATTCTGAAGGAAGTTGCGTGCAATCCACTTTTGGCAAGAATCTGCAGCGCACAAGTCAGCATTTGAGAAAGGAACATATGCGATGGCTGTACGCACTCGCTCGCAGACATATTTTGACTCGCCATAGCCACCGCCGACTGCTACAGACGCGTCGTACTGCACTTCTTCGGGGAATGCACCCATCGAAGGTTTCCACCCCTGAGAAGATGCAATGGTCGACGTGAAGAGGAATCTCATCGTGGATGCATTTGCCGAGCTGGAGGCCAGGTCAACCAAGTTGCGCGTGCCGCGGATATTGGGCTCGAACGAGGCGAGAGACAAGTTGAAATCTAGTCGCCAAGCGTTGTGGATGATGACAGTGACCGATGAGCGCAGCTAGAAATGTTCGAATGAGATCTATGCACTCTTAAGGAAACGAAGGAAACGTACCTGCTCGTAGACATCATCTGCGAGTCCTAGCTGAGGAAGAGCACTGTCTCCCTGCAGATAGACCAGCTTGTTTGACTGCAGCAGCTCCAGCTCAAAGCCCTTGTCGAGGAACGCATCCTTCTGCCTCTCCTGAATCGTAGCCGCGCCTTTCGCAGGCCGGTTGTACGCGTACACCCGCTCGACGCGCTCGCTCCGTAGAAGTTCTCGCAGCATGTACGACCCCAGGCCTCCAGTCGAGCCAGTGAGCAGCACGACGGGCGCTCCGGGGGCGTCGGCAGACTTGTGGACTTCAGTGAGCCCCGCTGAATACTTCTCTATCATTTGCTCGATAGCTGCGGTTGCTGAAGTAGGTCCAGCCTCGTCGCCGGATACGAGCTGCGCGATATGTGCCGCAAGCTGCTTGATGGTAGGATAGGAGAAGACAGCGTTCTGGTTGATCTTCAGGACGGCCTGTGACACCTTCGGGTCGGATGAGGAGCGGAGGACGCCCATTATGCGATTGCGCAGGAAGGTCGCGCTCAAGCTGGTTGGGGAATATGTCAGGACAAAACCTCGTGGGTATCAATAAGATATAAACGTACCTATCGAAGCCTTGCGAGAACAGATCAATGTCGGCGTCAAGGGGAGACCCAGTGTTGATATCTGCCGCTTGTACCCCTAGCCACGCTTCCACGTCGGGCGCAGTCCAGGTAACCGGCGGAGTCACGTCGGCGCCTTGTGCGCTGGATTCGACCGTTTCGTATCTGTGAAGCGCCAATGAGCGCCAGCGACACTAGAAGAAAGGTTGAAAGCTTACAAAGCGTCGATTTCGCTCTCATAGAGCTTCACCGCCGCCTTCTTTGCTACCGTCCCCTTCGCGACACGCGGCAAGGGCTTGTCCTCCGCCGTGACGAGGATCATCTCCTTGAAGATCCGCGCAAATGTGGGCGCGCTCTTGTTCGCCTCCTCCACTGCTGGCCTATAATCCCCAACACTGGTCAGAATACTTCGGCAGGAAAGAAGGACAGAAGGGATCGCACCAGATACGGTTTCTGAACTCGACCACATCGAAAACGGGGACAGCGGGCTCGATGAGGACGCCCACCTGGTTCCGCCCACGCCCAAACACGACCGCGCCGCTCACAAGCGGGGAAGACGTGATGACGCTCTCCAAGGGCGCCGGGACCATGTTCTCGCCCGAGGCCAGGATGAGGACATCGTCGAGCCGGCCGACACTGCAACTTGATGAGCAATGTAAACAAGAGAAGGGATGTATGGTGCTTACATCTTCCACAGCCCCGCTTTCGTGGGATGCGGCGTCCACAAATCGCTGCTCGCGTAGCCCCTGACATCGGGGAGGTTCGCGACGCTCGTTGTATGCACCTCCGTGTCCTGTGGAACAAGTCGTATCAGTACTGCGGCATCTAGACAGAGAAAGTTGCGCACTAAGAACTGTGATTCGAAGGAGCCGTCGCCCTGCGGCACCCAGCGCACATTTACGCCCTTGCTGAAGCGCATATATGCCCACTCCGCCGGCTCCAGCGCGGACCCCGCGCCCTGAGACGCGAACTCGAGGGTGGTGGGGCACCCGACCTCGGTCGCGCCGTATAGCGACACGATGTTGACGCCCGCACGCGCGAGCGCGTCGCCGACTTTGCTCGCGAGTGGGCCGCCCGCGTACGCGACGAACTGCAGTTCGCGCAGCCACGCGTCGCCAGCGCCACCCTGCGCCCAACCCTCCACGAAGCTCGGCACGGCGACGAGCGCGCTCGCGCCGCAGCGCTGCGCGTGCTCCATCGCGTTGTCGGTGGTGGGCACGGTGATGGGCGTGTGGTGGTCAGTGAGCGCGGTGGGCGGGTACAGCGCGATGGAGGTGACTTGGGAGAGTGGCGCGAGAAGTTGCGTGGCGATGCCTAGGGTGTGGAATGGCGGGAGGTGCGCTGCGCCGATGCGCTGCACGCGGCGGAGGGAGGTGAAGTATTCTGAGTGCGGGTCAGCGGCGTTCTTGTATCGAGAGGCAAGTGAGAAAAGCATACCAAGAGAGCACCAGCTTAGGACGGCGCGACTTGTCTGCGGGATGGGCTTCGGGAATCCGGTGCTTCCGCTCGAGTGCAGATAGAAGAGGACATGGTCCAAATCGAGCTTGCCCGCCAACTCAGGATATGGCTCGAAAGAATCGGAGGCCGTCTCGTGTCCGAGGAAGGGGTAGCACTGTGATATGGTAGGGGCTTCCTTCACCTTGAATGGGGCGAGTGCAATAACTTGGGAGATGAGACCACCAAGCGACGGAGAGGTGGTGAGGATGCGGGTGCACGACGTCTTTTGAAGCAGTGAGACGATGGCCTCGGGGGAGTTGCGCGGAGAAATTGGAAATGGCTAAAAGGAAATGCTATTAGCAATGAAATCAGGCTTTTATTGTGGAGAGATAGCGTACTACTAGACCAGCGCGCATCATCCCGGCGACCAAAGTCTGGTAGAGTAGGTTATCCACATTCGCGATCAATGCAACCACTTCGCCTTCGTTCCCTTTCAGCAGATGAGCCGCACGATGGGCAGCACGGCCGAACTCGAGGAAGGAGACCTCGACCACTAAGCCAGGCGCTTCGGAGTACGCGAAGGCTGGTAGGGCGGGGTTGTGCGCAATATGGAAGTCGACTAAGGACGCAGGGTGGATGGACCCATCCATGGAGGGATATGCAGCTGTGATTTGGGAGGCCATTGCTGTTCTATAGAGTATGATTATAGGGCTTTAGAGGTCTAGAGCGGTATTCAAGTTGTGCTGGGTTGGATAGCAGATATTGTGATGCCATTCTTCGACTTGTATGAAGGGTATATATACCCCCATGCCCGACTCAAAGACATTCCGGTAGTGCATCGAAGACTGACTTGCTTTGTCGATGTCGGGTAGGCCGTCGTACGGTGCGATCAAGAGCGCATCGACTTGCTGGTGGACTAGCGCATGCCCGATTGGTTTGCTAAACTGCCGAGTCCAAATTGTGGCGCTGGCAGCCCGAATCTCCCACCGAAGCTTACCCGATACCTTTCAATCCATCATTATTAGGGATACTCAATTCTAGAGTTCGCGAGTTCAGTTCACGAATTTTGCGGCTGCGCAATGACAGGCAATTTGATGGCGGGTTTCTTTTTCCGGTGCTCTCAGTTTGCTGTGCGCGTCCCAAGATTCTCCTGAGCCCCCTTCGATCTTCATTCTGTATTGTCAAGAATACACTTATTTTATATGCCTTTGCAAGCTTGAATCAGACGATTCGAGCGCTGGGTGAAGGAGTTGGATCGCGCTGAAAAGCGGTGGCGAGGGTGGTCAGGTAAGAAGATGTCACGTAATTCGGGATCTGACTCTCTACCCGCGCATCACGACCGTGAACTCGTGAACTCGTGAACCCGTGAACTAAGAATTGAGTATCCCTATTGATGTCACAAAGAAGCCTCCGCGGAAACAGTTTTGGCTATCAGACTCCAGAGGGTATAAAGCTGACCCATCGTCGCGTCAGCCTGCGTACGATGCCCGGGAAAATTCCAGATAGCCCCACCGCTCATGCCGCACTCGCTTGGAAATATGATATCAGCCAGTAGTATCTTATCAGCATCATGCAAGATCTGTAAACTTCTCTACGATGCTCCATTCATGCACGACGTCGGCCTTGGGGTTTCCGAAAGGATCGTTCTCTTGGTCAAAGGTGCATTACGCTCATAGGTGTGGTACAACGCGGCCGTCTACAGGCCATCTAAAAAACCCTCGAGATATCCAGTAATTCGTCCATAGCTGCGCATCTTCTCTGCCGATGGGCCTCACCTCGGCCATCGCCTTACTGGCGGCTTGCGACTTTGCCGTAGACAACGTGGCCGACCCTACTTCCATGTCTGTGTGACCAGATTGGCGAACGCCTTTATCGGCTGATGCCATGCCGCGGAAGAAATCGAGAAGCTTGATGGCAGGCTGAAAAAGTGCGTAAGCCAAGATATGAGCCCAGGCTGGCATTGAACTCACGATATTGGCGATTTCATCTGCGTCAGCGCCTCTCGATTTTTGGTTCAATCTGTCGAACCATTCAGCGAAAGGAATGAGGGGAATACTTTCTTGAACGACTCCAGCATGATGCAGGGCGTCAGCGACGGACTGGATGATGCTCGACCACTGAAAAGGTCTGGGGTGTACGATGTTCAGGGCGATGGAAGGCTCTTGGCTGGAGAACATGACATCTAAAATGGCTTGGGAGACGACGTCCGCGGGCAGCCATGAGGCTACCTAGTTGATGATCATATTAGATACTTGTTGAGATAGTTGAAATGGAGAACGTACCCCTTGTGCGTCTGGAAAGGCCCCCAGAGTAAGACTCGACTTGATAAACGATGGCACCCAATCCGACGTCACCCAGGATCCACTGGGCGCACCGCCAGTTATCTGTCCAATCCTGAAAGACGTCGCGTGCAATCCGCTCTTGTCAAGAATCTGCGAATCACGTATCAGCGTTGCGACAGACTAGACGGGTAATGAATGTACACACTCGCTCGCAGACATATTTCGCTTCGCCATAACCACCCCCGACCGTCACGGAGGCATCGTACTGCACTTCTTCAGGGAATGATCCTCTAGAAGGACTCCAGCCCTGCGAGGAGGCGATGCTCGAGGTGAAGAGGAATCTCAGCGTCGATGCGTGCGCCGAGCGGGAGGCGAGGTCGATTAGGTTGCGCGTGCCGCAGATATGGGGCTCGAACGAGGCCAGTGAGAGATTGAAGTCCGGTTGCCAGGCGCCATGAATGATCACGGTGACAGATTCGCATAGCTGAATTTGATGAAATGAGGCCTGTGTTCTCATAGAGAGACTACGGAAAACGTGCCTGTTCGTACACATCACTCGAGAGCCCCAGCCAAGGAAGGGTGCTGTTTCCCTCCAAATAAACCAGCTTGTTCGACTCCAACAACCCTAAGCTGAAACCCTTGTCAAGGAAGGCGGCCTTCTGCCTGTCCTGAATCGCGACGCCTCTAGCAGGCCGGTTATAGGTGTACACGCGCTCGACGCGCTCATCCCGCAGCAAGTCTCGCAGCAAATACGATCCAAGACGTCCAGTCGAACCAGTGAGTAGCACCATAAGTGCTGGGGGAGCGTCGGCCGACTTGCGAACACCGGTGAGACCGAATGAGTATTTCTCAATCATCTCCTCGATAGCCGTGGTCGCTGAGGTGGGACCGGTTTCGTCACCAGAGACGAGTTCTGCGATGTGCACTGCAAGTTGCTTGATGGTGGGGTGCGAGAAAACGACGTTCTGCTTAATCTTCTGCGCGGCTTTTGACACCTCCGTATCAGGGGAGCAGCGCAGGACGCCGATGATGCGGTTGCGCAGAGAAGTGGCGCTTAGACTGGTGAAGGAGGTCGTTAGTACTAGAGTTTCAAGAGCGCAGATGACAGATATGTTTACCTATCGAAACCTTGTGAGAAAAGATCGGTTTTGGCATCGAGCGGTACTTCAGAGTGAATATCCGCTGCATGTATACCTAACCATGCCTCCACATCAGTCGCAGCCCAGGTCGTCGGGGGAGCTATATCTGCATGATGTGTGCTGG